>SKCR01055293.1:0-45222 GCA_019454045.1 Zanthoxylum bungeanum
ATTTATAAACCCTAAAAAGAAAAAAGGAAAAAAAAAAGAGAAGAATATTAGTGGTTTAGAATCTATGATCTGTTGCTTTCAATTTCATTCCTTTTGAAATTTTCCTTAACCTCATGAAAATTATCAGTATGCTTTACTGAAAACTGTACTCATTGTGCTAGAAGCAGCTCTGGTGGCATTTATTGCAATTGATCGTCGTTGGGAGAAGGTGATTTTATTTTATTTTTCAGGTTAACTTATACGTAGCTCATTGGCTTTCTCTTTGTACATTGATGAATCATCCTTTGACAGGATCTTCCATTTGACCCGACTGGAGAACTTGATAGCTTTCGTTCTTTCATAGAAGACAATGTTGACATATGTAAATGGGTTGGCATTACAGTGGTCATAATTCAGGTATTTTGAGTCTGTGAAAAATGACCTGAAAAGTATGAGTTTTGGGGATTACGGCTCTTTAATGTGCATATTTTGTCACTTTCTTAGATTAGGTTCTTTCCAAGGTTCTCAACAGTTTCTGAATCCAACTATGGTTTTGTTTGATAAATATTAAATTACAAGTAATTTTGATTAATTAGAGCTGCATTGTGTTAAAGATAGAAATGTGACTTATAAGCGGCACATTGTAAGATAAATAGAATTGAACTATCACAATTGAATTTAAAGAAATTGTAAATTATCTACATGCTTCATTTAATAACAACCGTAATGTTAAAATAATGCAAGATATGGAAGTTAAAAAATGTGTATAATAACCTTAGGTTTTTTTTGGAAAAAGTATAATAACCTTAGGTTCAACAGGCAAGTCCACTATTAACGAAATAAATCAAACTTTATTAATTGCGCAGAAAAATGAGCATTAGATTTAATAATACTGTAATAATGTTCAGAAGTTAGAACTTGGAGAACTTGTGTTTCACGAGAAAGTTTTTGTTCATTTTGACCACTTGTATTAAATTAACGAAAGCTTTCTTGAATATCTTTATGAACAAAGAGAACACGGACAAGCAGTCTTATCCTCGTATCATTAGAAGCTTGATGCTATCATTGTTACTATTATTATACAAGCAGTCTTTGATGGTTTTTTATTTTAACATGTTTTCTCTTACTAGTATGAAAGAAATAGCCATCAACTAGTGGGAGTCTTACATCATTATATTACACATCTTCCTTTTTATTTGACCCTAATACGTCCTTTTGTGCCATCGCATACTCTAGGCACTATCTCTGCTACTGGCACTAATTCTGAGAGCCATGGTTTCCACTCGAAGAACCAATTTCGATGAAGAGGATAATTACGAGGATGAAAGGGGTAGAATAAGGGAACCACTACTAAATCAGCAACCAAGCAAAACATCAGGTTCCACTCACTCTGACATCTGGAGCTCACGGATAAGAGAGAAGGTATCTTGTCTAAAGTAGCTGCTCTTTCATATTTCATATAGTATCAAAAGTAAGATTAGATGGCTAATATAACAATTATTTTGACCCCTCCTCCCTCATTTTGGTATGTGTATGTCATGTAAATGGAGCATGCAATTTCAGGATTTAGCCTGAGCATTAGTAATGTAATGCAAATAGTGAGAGATTGAGGGATTGCTTAATTTCTTGTCTTTTTGGAAAATCTGGATTTTTGAAGTTTGATTATTCTGTACTCCACAATAGTTTACTTTGTCATTTCCATTTCCAGCAAATGCATATGTAAGAACTCTTGTTTTTATCCAACCAAATTGACCTTGAAGGACTTTTATTAATACAAGCAGAGGAATATTCAATAGAGTTACAATTGCTTCTTATAATCTGTATATTTATATACCCCAAAACATTTGGCATTGTTCTTGTTTCACTGGAGAAGCTTCACTGCCAATACAGTGGTGAGGTATCTGAAACCACAAGATTTAAAACTACATATCAGCTGAGGGAAACAGTCGCAACAGTGGTATCAGAGCAGAATTTTCTCGGACTGGATAGGGGATGGTAACGACTCAGAAGGGGAGAAAATGGAAGGACAGGTGGATAAACTAGAAGGAGCCATGGAAGAAGTATATAAGTAGTTGGCTGCGATCATGGAAATGATGACCGAGATCAGGGGAAATCAAAGCAAGGAGGAAAAGGGGAATGGGTAGAAACAGGGGACAGGTCGCGAAAACCAGAGGAAGAAATACTGACAGTTGACATGGAGGTAGAGGAAGAGGAGGGGAACGACCCACCAATGCTAGGGACCCGTGCAAAGCCACGACGGCTTGAGTTGCCACTTTTCGACGGATACGACCCGCAAGGCTGGATATTTAGAGCATAGTAGTTGTTCATGGTGCTTGAAGTCAGGGAAGACGATAAGCTCAAGCTGGCCTCAACTTACGACTGCTTTAAACTGGTATTAGTATACCTCCGTTAGATGGCCGATCAGGACATGGAGGACGTTAAAGAAAGAAATGTTGGAACAGTTTAGAACAGCTTCGGGACCAACTGGATATCCTATGCTTATAAATTTGAAACAAGAGGGAGCTGTTTCCGAGTACATAGAGACATTCGAGTTGGCGGCAGGAACAACCCCGGACGTGGATGAGGAACTGTTGGTGGATTTCTTTACGTGTGGCTTGAGGAAAGAATTACAAGTGGAGATGAAGCCATGAAGGGTATATGGGTTGAGAGCTGTGATGAGTCTGGTTTTAGACTTGGAGGAGAAACTAGATTTGTTCATGGACATAACAGGGAAAAAGGAGATGACACGCGGGTTTTCCCTTCGAAATGGGTCGGGCGGTATAGTGGAGGTGGTTCGGGTTACGGGCAGAGAGGGTCCACTAGGGTCGGATTGGGGGTGGGTCGGGTTTAAGGCACGAATCTAGAGCATGCAGGTCAGGTCGAGGAGGTCCAAATGTGGGAAATGGATCATCTGCTAATAATAGTGGAAATAAGGCTAGCATACGCAACCCGATGGGGCCAGGATCTAGTGGGTAGAATCCATCTTCTCCGGTGAGTTTTTTTGGCCTTAGCCGACCATCCAACCACCCCGAATTCTTCCCATTTGCAGAACGGCGACGACAAACGCCATTGGACAGGCCACTAGTTATGGGTCGAGTGACCCACGACTCCTATCGTTTCACTAGCTATCAGAGAGTGAAGAGAATTTTTGTCGCATGAATAATTTTTGCTTTAGATGTAGGGAAAGATACACGTCGTGCCATATTTGTAGGAACAAGACACTGAGAGTGTGTATTTTGGAGGAGGGCGAAACTGAACGGGGTTTGCACGAGGTTGACGAGGGAGACTGGGGAACAATTTGAGGTGGGTACTTTCGCACAGATGGAAGTATTGCCTACGAAATGAGGAGGAAGACAAGTTGAGGAGAGCAGGGAACCGAAGTTGAGCAGCGAAAATCAAGGAGGAAGGTAAGGCTGTGGAACAGACAGTAACGGTGTCCATGAAGTCACTCATGGTATTCTCCCCGGCGATTAGACGGTGCGAATTAGAGGGATGCTTCAGGGCCGATCGGTGGTGGTTTTAATAGACGGAGGGGCGTCAAATTCTTTCCTATCCCCAACGTTGGCTAAGGAGATGAAGCTGGATATGGATAGTTCTAGGAGATGGATGTCGGGTGTCGGGGGAGGGGATATGTCGGGCAGTGTGGGTGGAGCTACCGATGTATTCATTCACGGAGGATTTCCTCCTCTTTGAAACAGGATGCGCGGATTTGGTTCTGGGAGTGACATGGTTTGAGACGTTGGGTGATTTTTCGTGCAACTATAGGAATTTAACCATGACGATCAGTCAGGGAGGGCAAAAAGTTATCTTGCAGGGGGATACTACTCTTAGGAGGATTATGGTCTCCTTCAAAAACATAGTGAGAACACTTCAGAGTGATGATAACGGGTTTGTGGTGGCCGGCAATGAGCTTAGGATGGGTGAGGGAGTGGTCAAGATGGAGAATGAAGAAACACCGGAAATTCCCTCAGTTGTGCAAGAGTTTAAGTGGACTTCATAGACATATTTGATCAGCCTATCGTGTTACCGAGGGAGAGGGCTTTAGTTAATGCGATACGATTACAACCAGGAGCCACTCCTCAAATTCGACCGTACCGTTATCCTTACTATCAGAAGAACGAGATTGAGAGGATTGTTCGGGAAATGCTCGCTGCAGGGATAATCAGGCTCAATAGTAGTCCTTGTCAATGTTTAAAAATACGTGGCGGCGCCTCAAGGCGGCCGGCCATTGAGGCGCGAGGCAGACCGCCTCGAGGCGGGCGCCTCGATCCAAAAATCGGAATAATAATCAAAATAATAATATCATAATAATAAAAACATGTTAAATCCAAAATACATTCATTTCTTCAAAAAATTTACATCCAATTCAATTATTTAATCACTGATTTTAACAAATCAATTCATTGATTTTACCCAAATCAATTCAACCTAATACATCCACAAAATTAACAAATCAATTCACTGATTTTACCCAAATCAATTCAACCTAATACATCAAGAAAATTAACAAATCAATTCACTGATTTTACCCAAATCAATTCAACCTAATCACTGATTTTACATCCAAGGCGGCCGCCTCGACCGCATTTTTAAACAATGGTCCATATTTGAGTCCAGTGCTTCTGGTTAGGAAGAATGATGGAAGCTGCGTGGATTATTTAACGATGCCGGATAAATTCCCCATTCCTATTATTGACGAGCTTATGGATGAGTTGGGTAGGGTGTCAGTATTTTCTAAACGGGATCTAAAGACGGGGTATCACCAGATTCAGGTGAAGGCTGAGGATGTAGAGAAAACGACATTTCGAACGAATGAGGGACACTATGAGTTCCCAATTATGCCTTTCAGCTTAACTAATGCCCCGCCACCTTCCAGGCTTTGATGAATGATGTATTCCGTCCTATCTTTAGTCGTTTCGTACTTTTGTTCGTTGACGACATTTTGATTTATAGTACGGACTTGGATTCACACTTGAGACACTTGGCCACCATGTTGGGGTTATTGAGAGACCATCACCTCGTGGTGAACCGAAAGAAATGCTATTTCTGGCGGCGAAGCGTTGAGTACTTGGGGCACATCATATCAGCCCAGGGTGTAGCCGCAGATAAGTCCAAAGTGGCTTGCATGGTTGATTGGCCAAGACTCGAGAGTTTGAAGGGTTTGCATGGTTTTCAGGGACTTACCGGGTATTATAGGCGCTTTGTCCGAGATTATGGGAAGATGGCCAAACCCCTTACAGATTTGCTCAAGAAGGATAACTTTAAGTGGAACGCAGAGGCCCAATTAGCCTTTGAGAAATTAAAGCTTGCCATGACTTCAGTTCCTGTCGTGGCCCTCCTGGATTTTAGCAAGGATTTTTTGGTAGAGACGGACGCTTCGGGAAAAGGGAATAGGGGCAGTTTTAATGTAAGAGGTGAGGTCAATAGCCTTCTTAAGTCGAGCTCTTTCAGCACAGTCACAGGCGAAATTAGTATATGAACGGGAGTTGATGGCAGTGGTATTAGCAGTTCAAAAGTGGCGTCATTACTTGATAGGGTGTCCCTTTGTGGCCCGTACGGATCAGATTAGCTTGCGTTATTTGGTGGACCAAAGGTGTTTGAGTGAGGGACAGGTGAAGTGGGTGGCGAAGTTGGCTGGGTACCGCTTCACTATACAGTGTAAACCAGGCAAAGATAATCGTGTAGCGGATGTGTTATCAAGGCGAAAGGTGGAAGACAATCTTGGGGATAATCATCAGTGAGCGGCCATTATCGTAGGGCAGTCATGCACTGGAGGGGATCAAGGACGAACTTAGGCGAGACCCCCTTCTCTGCGGCATCATCCATGATATTTTACTTGTTTCCAGCAGCCATACGGGTTATACAGTGCGGGGTGGGCAGTTGTTTTACAAGAACTGCTTGGTGATTCGTTCTAGCTCACCTAGGATTCATGACTTTCTTCAAGAGTTTTATGTTTCGCCTGCGGGAGGGCATTCAGTGTACTTACGGACATACAAGAGGTTAGTGGGATTGTTGCACTGGAGGGGCATGAAGAGTGATGTGCAGAAATTCGTAGCTGCTTGTGACGTCTTCCAAAGGAATAAATACTCGGCATTTACCCCAGCGGGTCTTCTTCATCCACTGCCTATACCTCAAAATTCATGGGAGGATGTATCCATGGACTTTGTTGAGGGACTTCTTTGAGCTCATCATGTGGATTCCATCTTAGTGATGGTGGATAGGTTAATGAAATACGAGCATTTCATTACTTTGTGCCACCCATTTACTACTAAGACTGTAGCTGCCATCTTTGTTCGTGAGACAGTTCAACTACATGGATTTCCCAGATCCATTATCTCTGACAGAGATCGGGTATTTGTGAGACAGTTTTGGTCGAAGTTGTTCAGGATGGCAGGAACTGTCTTACGAAGGAGTTCTGCTTATCACCATCAGACGGACGGGCAGAGGAGGTTGTCAACGGATGCTTAGAGACATATTGGTACAATATCACATACCAGAGCTCGGTTGGCATGACTCCCTTCAGGGCCTTGTATGGTCGGGACCCTCCACCACTTGTACGTTTTCCTAACGGGGGCTCCACCGTGGAGGAGGTGAATATACAATTGCAGGAATGTTATAGGATCCTCAAGGACTTGCAGCATAACATGTCTGAGCTCGGAATCGAATGAAAGTACAAATCGATAAACATCGCCGGGAACTACAATTTTGAGTGGGAGATAGGGTCTATCTCAAGCTCCAACCTTATCGCTTGAAGTCATTGGCTCGTCGACCAAATGAAAAGCTTAGTCCTAGATTTTATGGGCCTTTTGAGAGCGTGCAACGAGTGGGACTGGTAGCTTATAGACTATTGCTACCTGAGGGAGCTAGATTGCACCTAGCCTTTGATATCTCCCAACTCAAGGCCTCTTTGTCCCCTACAGTAACCATGCAACAACTTCCCCCATTCCTATCTGAGGAACATGAATTATAGGTGGAGCCTGAGTCCATCCAGGGAACCCGGAAGCTACTCAATGGGGGTTATGATGTGTTGGTGAAGTGGAAAGGGCTACCTGCTTTTGAGAATACTTGGGAGCCCTATGAAACCAATGCCTTTCAATTTCCTGACTTTCACCATGAGGACAAGGTGAATCTAGTTGGGGAGGGTAATGACAAGGCCCATGATGTGCAGACTTACCAAAGGAGAAAAAAGAGCCCCACTGCGACAGCTCAGCAAAATGTTGGAGGGACAGCTGTACCAATGGGAGAGGAGAGTTTGTTGAGGCAAGGGGAATCCACTGACAACATCAACAAAAAGGGAGCAGGGGCAGGAGAATCATCATGGAAATCTAAACAGAAAATGGGGGTTGGCAGCAGGGAGAAAAAAAGGCGTGAGGAGGGCCAGAGAGGAGGGATTGCTGATTTCTTATCTTTTTCGGAAAATCTGGATGTCTGAAGTTTGATTATTCAGTACTCTCCAATAGTTTACTTTGTCATTTCCATTTCCAGCGAATGCATATGTAAGAACTCTTGTTTGTATCCAACCAAATTGACCTTGAAGGTCTTTTATTATTACAAGCGGGGGAATATTCAATAGAGTTACAATTGCTTCTTATAAACTGTAAATTTACTGTTTTATTCAATTACACGAAAACATTTGGCATTGTTCGTGTTTCGCTGGAGAAGCTTCACTGCCAATACAGTGGTGAGGTACCTGAAACCACAAGATTTAAAACTACATATCAGCTGAGGGAAGCAGCAGCAACAGATTGCCTTTGGCAGTATAGAATTAGGTTGCTTTCCATTTTGAAAACTGTCTTCAAGTGATCTGGGCTTTTAATAAATGAAAGTTCTTGAATTTTTACACATTGTTTTGACCTTGTTCCTGCAATCATTAGATGATGTTCTGGTCAATGAATTTAAAGCTTCGAACTTCATATATGGAAAATATCAATTTATTTTTCTATATTTTTATTCGTTTGCGCCTGTATGATCCCTTGCGTAATCCCTGGTATAAATATCAATAATGAGATTCTTTTAAATATTTGCTGCAGTATGGACTGAACAGTGGCGAGAGATATCCTGTAGTAAATAATCCTTCAGCGAGCATGAACTCCAAGTAGTCCATGAAAGCATGGAATGGAAAAGACCAGCAATATGCATTGCGAGTCTGGACACCAGTTAAGTATAAACCTGCTCCTTGTTTTTTCAATTTTGTACCTTGGTATTTCTGGAGAAGTTATTATGTACATAGGTTTCTAATGGGTGGTTTGGTTTTGTATTCGATTGAGAGTGTCGGGATTCAGATATTCGTTGTGTTGTGATTAACTGTGTAAACATAGAAAGTTTGTGGTTTTGCTTATTCTGTGTGTTTCGAGATAATGTGTTGGGGATTTCATAAGTGTGTCATCAGCAAAAGCACGAAAAGAGTTTAAACTGTGTGCGTCATTTTCTTCAGCTGTTGTTTTGTTCAGTACACCAAATTCTGGATTGTTTTTTCTTCTGGGATTTGCTTTGCTTCAAGAATTCACGGATCCGGTATAATAATTTATATTTTTTAAAGGCATAGATGCAAACCTGCAAGTCACGAGATCTCTCTGCTGTCAACAGTAATGCCCAGATGGTGGATTCCGTGAGTTGTGTCGAGTTTTTTTTTTCTTTTTTAATTATGCAGAGTTTTTTTTTTATTATAAATTATGGTCGATAATTATTAGATAAGAGTCGAATCTCGATGGTCAGCGAATGCTCACTTTTTGCTTGTTAAAATTATTTAAAAAAAAAAAAAGACGGTAAATGGACTATTTTTTATAAATTAGCCTTAATTTTGGATCATTTCTATAAATTGCTTTTTTTTTTCCATCTGACTAGGAATTCTCCACTCGATCGTACCTTGCATGCGTATTCGACAACAGTTCATTAATTAAACTATATTCAAAATATGGAAATAAATAAAAATTTGTGGAGTCCTAGTTAAATAGTAAAAAAAAGAAAAGATAAACATACAAAAAGATTAATTATAAAGTATATGTTTTTTGTTCTTTGTACATATTTTTTTTAATAATATAATACATGTATTTTATGATTAATTTTTGTTATTTCTTTAGACAAATAAGATTGAACTCTGCTGCTCGTTAGATGGGGAGAGAATTAGGTTGGCATCTCACTCCATTCTTCAAAGAAAAAACAAATCAATTTCATAACCTCTCTTTATCATTAAAAGAATGGGTTATTTTTGGATACCTCCTCTGATGTATGGGGCCATATCATTTAGGGTTGTGCAGCGAACTGAACTGTTTCCAGAATCGGGCTGATTTTTCGATTCCTTTAGGGTTTGGTTTCGATTCCAAAATTAAGGAATTGATTTTTTCGGTTCGGTTCCGTTTCTAGTATGGTGGGAACTGAAATCGAATTTCGGAACCGGTTTTCGTATTAAAAAATTAAAATTTTTTTGTTAAAAAATTTTAAAGGTCCAAACCTCTTACTTAAATAATGCATATTCACCCATCCAAACCCTAAATTAAAAATATCCTCTAGGATTTGACCTTGTAACCGCTTGTTTCCTGCGAATATCACTACAAAATCAATATGTTTATGAATTAGTTTGCTTTATATATTGACTATTCGAGTATTAGACAAAAGCAAGTATTGCAGTAAATATAGTGTTCCTACAAATTTGAGAAGTAGTCATTACTTAATATCAATAATCAATTATTATATTTTTTTTACAATGAAACAAATAATATATTGAATAATAGAAAGTATCATAACCCGGAACTGGACTGGAATAGATTAGAAACCGAAAAATAAGGTACCTTATTTAATTGGGTAGGTTTTGGTTCTAAAATGTTAGGAATCGATTTTTTTCAAATAGGTTCTTATTCCACTCAGAACCGAAATCGGTTTGACTCACGTCTAATCAGTTTGAGAGGAAGTACTTTGTATTCTCACTTCGAAGTATCTTTGTATTCTCGCTTAGTTCCCCGGGTATCAATATGTATTTTGTATGTTATCATTGTTGGAGGGTAATTTCATAAAAAGACTATTAATTAAATTAATTATAAAAAATGTGGGGTATTAGCAGGGCCGGCCCTGGGCAGGTGCCACAATGGCTACTGTCCAGGGCCTAAAAATTAAGAGGGGCACCAAATAGGCTAAATTGAAATTTGCTTTTACAATTTACAAATTGAAATTATTAAAATCTTACTTGCGGACCACTATGACTCAAGATAGGCTAAATGGATTAGCAATCTTATGCATTGAAAATGATGAGATTGAAGACTTGGAGTATGATGATATAATTGATGATTTTGCTTCAAAAAATGCTAGAAGATAATTTCTTAAATGTTGAAATTTCAAGGAGCTTTGTTAGGAATGATTGTATTTTTTATTATCGGGGTTTAGATACTATGTCTCTCCCTTTATATATTTTCTCAAGTAATATAATTTGCGCATGAGGGCGTAGCCCCTCAGCTTCGACTGGGTTCCAGCCCTCGTTAAATATAATTTTTTAAAACATATGTTTTCGTAATAAAAAAGAGCACATTTTGAGCTTTCGCAACTGCCACCCAAAAACTCAGGACCGGGCCTGGGTATTAGTTAAATAGGTGGGGATATTTCCACTCTAAAAATTATTTTGAACATTCAATTACTTTATACACTGGTATATTAAATTTAAAATTTTGAGGTTTACTATGTACACTCTTTTAAATGCAAAAAAAAAAAAATCCTCATTTAAACCCTCAACTCCATTCTTTAATTTCTTTTTTTTTTTATTTCTGTTTCTTATTTTTATTATTTTATAAACATAAAAATGTTCATCACCTCACCGTCGTTTGATTTCTTTTTTCAATTTCAGAACAAAAAGCAACCAACAATAGAAAATGAAATTGACATTTTGATCACCCTTTTTGTAATTGTTCTTTTGAAGGATCTGGTAAACTGAGTATTTAAAGATCGAATAGATTTGATTATAGGCAATATCCCTCACTTTTCCAGTTTCAGGTTCTGTTCTCACTTTTCCACCCACTTGACTTGAAAAGTGGCTTCAAAGAAAGATATCACAATATCCCTCGTGATGCTAACAGAATGCTGCTTTTAAATTGGTGAGTATTTGGTTCAACAGATAATAAGACTAAGAAATAATCAGTATTTTGAAAACCGTATCAACCAATTGAATCGGGAACCGGCCATAAATTCTTAAAAATCGATGAACCGGCCGGGTTTTTATCCTTAAAAAACAAAATTAGCCAAAAATATTAAATACAGATAGGTGGAACGATTCAATTTATCAAACCAATTATTCATTAAACTTTTTAGATTATTGGTTCGATTTTTAAAACAATGCAAATAAGCACCAAATTACTGTAAGGTTAAAAAAAAAAAAAAAAACAGATACAGATCAAGGAAGATCTGACAGTAAAGACAATGTTAGCTGGCAGGAATATTTATATGTAATAAAAAGCCAAAGATCTTGTTAAAATAAATACTGTTATTAGACATTGGCATCATCCATTCCATGTGAAAAATAAAATACAGACTCAATTCAATAATACAGTTACTTAAAAAAAAATTAATGATAATAATAATAATAATAACACAGCAATGAGAAGAGCATCATAATATTAATAGCTTACCTATCAAATCATCGACAAGCTCCTCCAGCAACTTCACCTCAATTTCTTTGCCCAAATTATCCAACTCCAGCCTCATTTGATCGGACCACCCTTTCCCTATTACCTCCTTCCTCACCACACTCTCCACTACAAGGTCGTTGCTGCCCCCACCATCGAACCACTCTTTCATCCGGGCCCACACGTGGTCTACCAGCATGGGTGAGTAGGCTCCGCTACATGACAAAGCCCTCGTGCTCCTTTCTGACTCTGACCCATAACTTGTGATTTCCACTAATGCTGTATTGACACAGTCAAATACAAGCTTCCGATTTGATCTTCTTTGTCTTCGTTTAGCTTCGTGCAGAGGCTCCTTCTCGTTGCCAGCATATTTGTCTCTCAATGATGGGTCCAAAGGGCTTTCAGGTGAATGCCATCTGGCGAAAAATGTGTCAGATTGCACCTTGTCATTGAGGCCTGCTGATTGTACTAGTGTTCGGACAAGGAACAGCCAATCTTGTTCTTCCTCCGCTCCTGGGGAGACCGAAGAGGACTTCGATGGATATGGAGTAGCTGTCTCCGCCATGCAAGAATCATTCCATGACAAGGTCCTGGCAATTGATTCTATTGGTGGTGATTTGTCAATCAAATTCGACTTAAAGGGCACCTCAGTTCCTGTTAAAAATAAGCCAAAGGAAACTTAGTACCATATGATTTATAAGAAAATGTGAATACTGTTTAACATTCTGACTTGTTTGAGGATATACCATAACGCACTAGCTTGAAATTACTAGAACACTCTGGAAATATATTGTCATCCTCTTCAAATGGTGGTTCCAAAACTGAGATTGGACTTGGCTGGTCCTGATTTTCACTTACATTCAAAGGTTTTGCCACAGACAATCCCGCCTGCAAAATGTCAGGACAACTCACTAAAGGTTCAAAAATCAAACATTAAATTTTTTTCCAGTTTAGTGTAGTGCCTAGCCAATGACGCTCATTTCACTGTTATTATCAGCTGATACAACCAGGACATTAAAGAACTTACTGCTGAACACCATGACACCATCAGTTGACTATGAGCATGACTAATCTTTATCATGGCTGCAACCATTGACAGAACAAAATTCACAAACTTACCAAATTTGGGGGCAAAATTAGAGCCCCCAAGTCCAAGACCAGCTGTGCTTTCCCAAATATGAAGCATTCAACAAAAAACCCAGTATTCTTTTTTTGAACCAACATTAAGCTCTAAATCTCACCCCAAGCATATCCCATCATACCAACAGTCCAACATTAGACTCTAAATTATATTATTTTTCATTTATCGATAGGTGCCACCCGTGATTTGAAACCCGGCCCGGGATTGGGAGGGTCAAGACTCAAAGATCGGACCAGGGGTTGACTCGGGGTCACTAACTAACTATATTTTTTTATTATTAATTTTTACAAAAATATATATATATAAAAAATTCAAATTAATAATAAAAAATTAAAAAAAAAAAGGGGCCCCTTCAACCCGCTAAACCCGGACCAGGTCACCGGTTCCCCGGGTCTGTGGCCCGTTCAACTCGTACACAGGTTGAAGGGGTCACCCAGGTCCCGGTTTAACCGGTCGCACTGGCCGGTCTGGTCCGGGTTTTAAATCACTGGGTGCCACAGTTTAGGAACTCGCCTAGGGTCGCCCCTATAAATAATGGTTACACAATCTACTTTTTCTATGAGAAACACGCCCTTTCAAACATCCTCGGCTAAAGGAAAAGAGAAAGGAACACATGCATGGCGTGTGTCCGCATCTAATTTGGATAAAATCAATGAGAATATGGTCGCAAGAAAACAGGTGGAAGCACAGTAGAGAATCCCACAAGAATAAATGTGCACTATAAAGTCATAATTTCTCTCGAATGTTATGTTTGTCAATCTTAAAAAATGCTGTAGAAAGAGAGAAGTCTAAATCTCTGAACAAACAGGAAAAAGGAAATTACTGGACCCACATCAGCTCTCATCTTGCGCGAAATAAGAACAAAGTTGGTCATGGAAAATCAATAAAAGAAGATTAGCATACCTCCCGAGAAATCATGCCTTGGTTCTGACCCATGCCAGTTAAATCTGTAGAGGAAGTTTTGCTCAATGGTCTGTGTAGACCAGGAGACAAACACTCTCCAAGGCCACCACTGTTAACGCATTGAGATGTGTTGGTGCTAACCATCCCAGGAAGAGATCCAGCAGACCCTGATGTATCAGCAGTCACAGGCTGACATCCATCCTCAGAATGTGATGCAATAGAATTTTCTTTACTTGATTTCTTAGTCCTCGAGTAAAATAAGCTTGAAACTTTCCCTTTTAAAGATGATTTTGAACTCCTTGTCCTCGTCAACTCCTTAGGAACTAGTGCCTTCCCAGCCTCAGGATCTGAAACATCAACATTGAGCCTGGCAACAGAAGCTGTAGAAGATACAGGAAGAGATTGTGACCTAGTAAGATTTTTAGGAGAATCACTGAAGCATTCTTCTTTATTCAAATTGCTAGCTAAGCATGAAGTTGATCCCCTTGGTTCCTCTTCCTTATTGATACCGTCACCCTCAGTTTTTATTAGTTTCTTTGTATCAGAAAGGGCAAGCATTTCACCCAATGTACTAGAGCTTCTGCGGACATGTCTTTGATCCTGAGAATTCCCATTCAATGCCATCATTGCCCATCTCTCAGAAAGTCGTTTCTTTGCTTCTCTACAAACCGATGACTCTGAAGAACATGAAGCACGGCTGAAGGAGGAAGAGGAATAAGGGCTACCAACACTATTGATGTAGTCCCACGAATGCCTAGAAGTCGGTGACATGGCCTCTGAATCACTAAGATTTCCTGATGAATACTTAATTTCTGATTTGTTACATGAACTCTCATCACCAATATAGCCATTGGAGAGCACAGAAGAAAGTAAAGTCTCAGCCCTTCTGTGACCCATTAGATTTTCACGCATCTGCCTTGTGATCTCCTTTGCCACTTCTCTAGATTCACGCACCTCATTTTCTTCAGGTTCCTCATAAAAGTCTTCACCAAGTGATATTCTTGAGGGTGAGGAAGGCGGAGTAACTACACCCTTGATATCGTGAGTCTTCCCGGGGCTAGGCTTCAGAACCACTATTCGTGTGGATTGAGCAGGATGTTCATTGACTTTCTTATTGAAATATGCAGGAGAACATACCGAGCAACTCCTTTCCCACCCAGCCGCTTGAACCATCTGAGTTGGATTCTTTGCCTGTTTATCACTCTTCTTTCCCGATCCTTCAAATTTTTCATCAACCATCTTTGAAGGTCTTAGAACAGTGATTCGTTTTGTCTCATGAGGTGGAGGAATAGACTGCAAATCATACAGATGCTGAGAGAATAAGGCATTCGGTTCTTGCAGAAACCGAAGGAATAAATCTCTATTTGTACTCAAAACTTCCAATGCGTCCTGAAATTCCTTGGACTGGCGAAGTTTTTCATCAGTGGCCAGACGTTTTGCATCCATGAACGTCTGACGAACAAGAGCCATCTTTGTCTCACTTATATTTTCATTGTACATTCCCTTCTGTATTGAACTATCTCTAGAGTAACTTGTCCTTTGAGACTGTTGCCAGATTTCATACACATCCTTGCATTCATTCTGCTCCTGGCACTTATTAACTTCACTCTGCATTCGGTTTTCTAAAAAGCGTTGATTTTGCTCCCAACATTCCACTTGTATCGATGAATTACTTGATGAATGTCGAGAATAACCTTTTGAATGCCTTCTTTGAGCAGCTGAATTAGACTGCTGCTGTGGGAGGGCATCAAGCCCCATCAACTTAGCAACCACATTAGGTGGGTTACATTTAGACTCTACTTCTTTCAACATTTCTTGCGTTACGAGTGTCTTCATGGGCCTACCATTTGCTTTCTTGTTTGATGAAGTTCTCCTCAACTCAGACACAACCTACATACACCCAAAAAAAATTGCAACACGGATAAGAACAGTGAGAATATAATATTATAATGCAAGTGAGTATTGCAGACAAGTTGTGCTTGGAATCTGATTTCTCACAGGCATATAGTTATTGTCACCTAGAAGTAAAAACCAAATTTACCAGTTTATCCTCTATCTGATCTGCAATTGGTGCATTCACAATTTTTGCCACATCTGCTCGACTTGTTGAGAGCATAGCACCTGCCAATTATCCACCTCCATGTCAACAAAGGCTGGATTAAGATAATAATTTAAGAATGCACAACAGAAGATACCATGAAACAAGTAACAAGCACAATCTCTAAAACAGGATTAAGAGGAGTTGGAAAAGAAAAAATTTAAGTGAGAAGACATTATTTTCTAATCTTCATCTCTCCATGGAGCAGTGAAGAGGACGGTAGTGTGCCAGAGAGAGAAAAAACGAGAGGAAAGTGGTATCTCCACAAGTCAGTCAACATCACCCATACAAAATTTTAGCTGTCATACAAAAATATAAGCCAGTAAGACAAATAATCGGAAGTAAATTAAATGCTTCACTAACGTAATTCAAGCTGTCTAAAATGATACAGTACTATTTATTTTTTATTTTTTATTTTATAAAAAAAGAATCTTAATGGATTGAAAAATAAAAGACCTCCAAAGTATTCCACATAATAAATGTCTCTCTCACGTAATCCAGAAAATGAAGAAGGATCAAGCATTCATAATTTGATCCCAAATGCTAGGCAAGCATTTCTCATGGTAACTAAAAGTTTAATCAATTATACAAGGAAAAAAAAATGAGAATACGGAGAAGGAAATCATCACCATCCCGATGGGGTTTATCAGTGAGCAGCATGTTTCCTGATACGCCAGAGTGCAAATCAAAAAGGTTCACCTTCACCATTCTTCCGAGACATCCAGCAAACTGCTTCTCTACATTTATATTCTGAGCTTTCCTACTCTGAATCCCATTCATTTTGACACCTGCAGCAACAGTCGCACCAAAAACAACATAAGTGGTTAAAATGACAAAAACTTACTTGAAACCAACCAAAAATCTCAGCTTGAAGCTAACCAAAAATGAGTAAAACGCCAAAGTTCATGAATGATAAGAGGCAGATGCCAAGTGAACAACTAATAAAGCAATTTTAAGCATGAGCTGCTACTGACTTACTGTTTGTTTCGGCATAAAGAATAAGACAATCAATTCACAACAAAATGGCTTTGATTTAAGTGATAAGAAACAAAAATGAATTAATATTAATGAGAGTGAACAATCACGAGACATTCTCAGATGATGTATCACATCATACATACTGTCACTATTAGCAAACTTCTAGCGACTCTCTCAATTACACAAAAATTAATTAATTAATTAACTTCGTTCATTGAAAATTACACTGATCGAAGTAAAAAAGTCGCAACTGCATTTTTATTTATAAACAAATACATTGTAAAATCGCTATCAAATAACTGATAAAAAGCTATAATTGGTACAAAAAGCTAAAATTTATTGGAAAATGCGAATTAACAGTAAAAAAAATCGAGCAAAAAGTATAATTTTTAATTAAAAGAAAAAAAAAGCTGCATTACAGAAGAAGAAAAGGAAATATAAAGATTCGATTTGCAGTTTAAAACTGAGACACTGCAAAAAACGGTACCGTATTTTAGGAGGATGCGGAACTAGTGAGAATAAGAGTGACCAAATGACATTACGGTGGAATGTGACCGGAGATTCCCCGGAATCTGGCGTCAGCGGGAAGATCCGTGGTTGTCCATGAAGAGCGCGTGCGCGCGTGAAAAGTGGAGAGAGAAATTGGCAGAGGGGAGAGAGAGAGCTGAGTTTTGTTTTGTTTGCTTTTGAGGAGCTTTCCACTTGCACCGGCGGACTTGAATGTGTTTGATTAATTGTGATTTGTTCATATGTTTGGATTACGGAGGGAAGGACTGTGAGTATCTTATAAATTTATTTAATTAATTAATTAATAGAGAGATAAATTCTGATATAAGATTATTAAATGTTTTAACCTGTGATAAAATATATTTTTTTTAATTATTTTAAGATATGGTTCTAGTACATTTTATATTTTGGAGCCATCTCCGCTACATATTTGGATTATTGGATTTTGATCCAACTGTCCAAAGTTAGATAGATGAAAAAATTTACTCTCTCCAATTTTTTTAAGGGTTATACTAACGAGTATCTCAATGACACTCATTAAGGATCCATTTTATGAAGAAAAAAAAAATTAAAAGCTTTTCTAAAATGGATCCTTAATGAGTGATTTTAGTGAACTCGTTAACATTTCCATTTTTTAATCATTTAGCACGCGAGTCATTGGATAATTAGAAGGCGCTACAATACTAGAACGCCCCCATCCTGGGCCCAACTTTTCATGAATTCGATTGGAATATTGGAGGTAAATTGCTGTGAATAAAATTTGCGTCTAAGAACACTAGATTTCAAATAATATATTATTAAGAACTTATTTATAACCTTATTTCATAAATTAACAAATAATATATTATTAAAAACTTATTCATAACCTTAATTCATATAAAGGAAAAGTTACTAAAATGGATGAAAATTTATTAAGGTTTGAAAGTTGAATGATGCCCAAGTTAATTCAAATATGGGTTCTTTATTCATGACTTAAAGCCTCCTTAATCATTATTAGGTCCTACATCCAAATTTTGATTTTGCATTTTGAAAACACAAATGATTCACATCCCCAACTTTTCAAATAAAACTAACCAATGAGACCAAAATTTGAACTCAAAGTGTTTTTATACAACGTGCAACGGTTGAATTTGGATAATGTAATATGTTAAATCATTGCAAATACTCAATTGGTATCCTTTTAATCAAAATTATTACTAAAAGTTTGTCATCAATCAACTTCCATGATTAAAATTTGATAAAATAATATACATTGATGCACGAAATCGAAATTTCTTGAGGCTTATATTTATTTTTAAGCCACCAATCAAATACCCACAATTGCCCATCATACAATTTTTTTTTTTTTGCTAAATCAATAAACACATACCCATAAGATAGTGTCAACAATTATTATATTCACAAACACAACTCCTTTGTACTTAGCACTTTTAAAATAATAATAATAATAATAATAATAATAATAATAATAATAATAATAATAATAATATAATAATAATAATAATAATAATAATAATTTGAGTGGATCTGAAGTTTTATTTCGGGGTGGCAATTTGGGTTAGGATTCGTTTATTTGTTCGATTCGATTCGTTTTAAAGCGAATACGGATTTAAAAAATTGAATTCGTTTAATAAATGTGTCAATTCGATTCGATTCGTTTATTAAACAAATCGAATACGAATTTAAGCTCATCAATTCGTTTATTCGTTTAAGATTCGTTTTATTATTTTAATTTACTAGTTATTGTTATTTTTCAATTAAGATTCGAAAAAATTATGGCTAATTACCATAGAAAAATAATATTGTCGATATTTGGTGAGGTATTTTTAGTAAATATATTAATTACATTTTGATATGTATATATTTATGAAGAATTAATGTAAATAAATTATGGTAAATTATGTTATTGAATGATATCATGACTAAATGAATATTCGTATTCGATTCGTTTAATAAACAAATCAAATACGAATCATGATATTATGATTCGTTTAGTAAACGAATCGAATACGAATTCATCATATTTTGATTCGATTCGTTTAGGATTCAATACAAATTCGATTCGCTGATTCATTTTGTCACCCATAGTTTTGTTGAGGCTAAAGACAGGAAGGGTGCACTTGTCTAAATGTAATTAATAATACAAAGTAACAAATAAAGAAAACGGATGTTAACAAAAGGTAATGGTCCAAATTAATTTTCGTAAGTTGGATGCTTTTTTAAGTTAGGGTTTTGTATGATTGATTTGGTGATTTGGAACGACTTTTGGGCATAAAATGAGATAGTTGACCAAAAAAATGAGAAGTTTTGTCAATAGTAGAGTGTTTAAAAATAGGTTCGATCTGACTCAATTTGATTTTGGTCAGGTTTGATATTAATTTTATTTGATTGAGGTTTTCAATATGAATAGATGAGTGCGGATCGGATCTTGGGTTTGCTAAAAAAATATCGGGTTTGAACCAACTTAATCCTAAAAACACACACGTTTTGTTTTAATTTTATAATTTGCTATGTCCAACCCGATCAGTCTTGGGTATGTGTTTTGTTTTAATTTTAAATTTTGTTCTGATCGATTGACCAATACAACTCAATCCTTCTCAAGTCCCTTATTTAATTTGTGTTGTGATTAAAACACACACAATAGAGGTGATTGGAGAGAAAACTCTTCTTTTATATTACTCACAAAAGAATTACAAAGCTTTATAACTCAAGCTTTACAAAAAACTCTCACACCACTTTACTCTCTATTCTCACTCACGTTTGGGATTACTGGGATACATTAACAATGGATGAGGGGCTCTTTTATAGTGTTCAAAGGTGTGTGCTACAGTGCACACGCAACTTTCACCTGCTGTCATGCATGCAATTGCATGCTTTCGGCGCTCACAGGCTCACAACAAAGCTTTGATGTCTTCAACAAATCTCCCCCTCGGTGAAGATTTCCCCAAAATCTGAGCCGACCATCAATCATCCAAACCGGATCCTCCAAAAGGATCCTCCCCTGGCTGCATCTGTATGACTGCCTACGTACCCTGAGTTGGGATCAAGCCAATCGCAGTTCTCTGAATCTCCACACTCTGACTATGTGGAGAGTTTTGTCATCCCGGCTATGGCACGACAGATTTCAAGCTTCTCCTTCGGTAAAACCTTCGTGAACATATCGGTACCGTTGTCGTCGGTGTGAATTTTCCTGAGTTCTAACAGCCTTGAGCTCAGGACGTCCCGTATCCAGTGATACCTCACATCGATATGTTTTGACCTCGAATGAAATGTGGAATTTTTACCGAGATAGATAGCACTCTGGCTATCACAGTACAAAGTGTACTTCTCCTGCTTGAAACTCAATTCCTGGACGAATGTCTTCATCCACAGCAATTCCTTGCAAGCTTCTGTCACTGCAATGAATTCTGCCTCTGTTGTAGAAAGTGCAACACACCTCTGCAACCTTGACTGCCATGCCACAGCTCCTCCTGAGAGAGTAATCAGATACCCCGAAGTAGACTTTCGGGTATCCACATCTCCTGCCATATCTGAATCGGTGTAGCCCATCAACACTGGCTTGTCGCTGCTTCCAAAACATAACCTCATTTTGGATGTGCCTCGAAGATACCGCATGATCCATTTGATAGCATTCCAGTGTTCCCGTTCTGGGTTTGACATAAACCGGCTGACCAATCCAACTGCGTGTGCTAAGTCTGGCCTCGTGCACACCATGGCATACATAAGACTTCCCACTGCTGAGGTGTAAGGAACCTGTTTCATTTCTTCATTCTCTGTCTCAGTAGAGGGACTCTGTTGTGTACTCAATCTAAAGTGGGTAGCAAGAGGAGTGCTAACCACTTTAGCCTTGTCCATCTGGAATCTCTGAAGTACTTTCTCGATGTACTCCTTCTGTGACAAGTATAACCTCCTGGCTTTCCGATCACGGCCGATCCTGATGCCAAGAATCTGTTTAGCTGGCCCCAAGTCTTTCATCTCAAAAGACTTACTCAGTTGCTGCTTCAAATTATCAATCCTCGATTGATTCCTGCCAACTATCAACATATCATCTACATACAACAGTAAGATGATAAAGTCATCGTCAGAAAATTTCTGAACGAAAACACAATGGTCTGAAGTGGTCTTCTTGTATCCCTGCTCCCCCATAACTGACTCGAACTTCACGTACCACTGTCTCGGTGCCTGTTTCAAACCGTAGAGGCTTTTTCTGAGTCTGCACACATAGTCCTCTTTCCATCTGACTCTGAAGCCTTCTGGTTGCTCCATGTAAATTTCTTCTTCCAGATCCCCGTGAAGAAATGCGGTCTTGACATCCATCTGCTCAACTTCCAAGTCGAGGCTTGCTGCTAAGCTGAGTACCACTCTGATGGATGACATCTTCACAACTGGAGAGAATATTTCATCGAAGTCAATGCCTTTTCTCTGATTGAATCCATTGACAACTAGTCTGGCTTTGTATCGGGGTTGTGAAGTATGCTCATGTTGCTTCACCCTGTACACCCATTTGTTCTTCAAAGCCCGTTTGCCTCTTGGCAATTTCACCAACTCAAAAGTGTGATTGTCATGCAAAGATTTCATCTCATCTTGCATGGCTTCCTCCCATTTTTCTCTTTCATCTGTTTCCACAGCCTCCTGGTAGCTCTCGGGTTCTCCCCCGTCAGTAAGTAGCACATACTCATATGCAGAGTATTTGGTTGAAGGTCGCCTCTCTCTGTCATACCTTTTCTGTGGAACTGTTGGTGGAACTTCTGGTACTGGTGGTTGATCATGATCATCATCTCTGGGAGCTTCATCACATGTACCCTCCTGTCTGGGAACCTCATCTTCAACTCGTACTGGCACCGGTGTATGAGGTTCTGGATTCACATTTCTGTATTGCTGGGGCATTGTCTTCAATTCCTTTATGATATCTTCTATGGTCTGGTCTTCAACGAAGACAACATCTCGGCTCCTGACGATCTTCTTCTCCACAGGATCATACAATTTGTAGCCGAAATCATCCTGACCATAGCCAATAAAGACACACTGTCGCGTCTTTGCATCGAGCTTGGATCTCTCGTCCTTTGGGATATGTACAAAAGCTTTGCACCCAAAGACATGCAAGTGTTCGTATGACACTTCTTTACCTGTCCAGGCTTGGTTAGGAACATTACCTTTCAGTGCGACCGCTGGGGACATGTTCAAAACATGTACTGCTGTGATGAGTGCCTCCCCCCAAAATGTCTTTGGCAGCTTGGCTTGTGACAGCAAGCTTCTGACCCTTTCGCACAAGGTTCTGTTCATCCTCTCAGCTAGGCCATTCAGCTGAGGTGTCTTCAGAGGTGTCGTTTGATGTCAGATTCCTTGCATCTTGCAGTACTGATCAAACGGACCTCTGTATTCTCCACCGTTATCTGTTCTGATGCATTTCAGTTTCTTGCCGTTTCTCTCTCCACCAGGGCGTGAAACTCCTTGAACACTCCAAACACTTGGTCTTTTCTCTTCAAGGTGTATGCCCAGATCTTCCTTGAATGATCGTCAATGAATGTCACAAAATACAGTGACCCACCAAGTGTTCGTGTCTGCATCGGACCACATACATCTGAATGTATGAGATCAAGTACCTCTGGTTTCCTCTAAGGCGGGGAGCTCTGGAAGGACACTCTGTTCTGCTTTCCAGCCATGCAGTGTGCACACTTCCGTAAGTGTGAGTTCTTCAATTCCGGAAGAACATTCCGCCTGCGTAGTATCTCCATCCCCGTTTGACTCATGTGACCGAGCTTTTTATGCCATAGCTCGGTTGTCTCATTGTTGTTAACTGTATTTATGCTACTATTGGAAAGCTTAGCATGCATTAAATACAGGTTGAGTCTTTCTTACCTCGTGCCACGACCATTGATCCTTTAGTGAGCTTCTAGCATCCGTCACTAAAGGTGCTGCAGAAACCTTCATCATCCAGCTTGCCTGTTGAGATCAGTTTTAACCGGATATATGGGATGTGCTTGACTCCCTTCAACACTAGCCTTGTCCCGTTGTCTGTTTCAATGCAGATGTCTCCAATACCGACGGCTTTGGATTGTCCGTCATTCCCCATCCTTACAGCACCGTAGTCCCCTGGTGTGTAAGATGAAAAGAAGTCTCTGCGAGATGTGGCGTGTTTGGAGGCGCCACTATCTATCACCCAACTGGTCTCGTGGCTGGCAATATTCACAACATATTCTTCATATATAATATGAAATTCTTTGGAGGTCTTCTCGGTGGTAGTAGCAACTCTTTCTTGATTAGAGTCATCATCTCTCATTGACTGCTCGTTCTTCAGTTTGTAGCAATCCCGCTTCATATGGCCTTTCTTTTTGCAGTGATAGCACTCAATATCCATTGTTCTTGATTTCCCCCGGTTCTTGTCTGATTTACCTGGGCCTCGGCTTTTACTCCTCCCCCTTCTGGTGTTCTTCTATGTCACTAGAGCTTCTGAGGTTGAGGCTGATGCTGACTCATGCATTCTCGTCCTCTTTTCTTCCTCGAAGATCCTGGTCTCTGCCATCTCCATAGTGACTTTCCCATCTGCGGCTGAATTGATCACCGTAGATCTGAACGTTTCCCAAGATTCTAGTAACATATTAAGGAGTATTAAGCCATTTACCTCATCTCCGAAGTCTATGCCCAATCCAGACAATTCTTTCATGGTTCCGAGGAAATCGTTGATATGGTCCGCCACAGCTGTACCTTTCTGGTATTTCAAACCCATCATTTTCTTGATGTAGTACAGCTTGTTGTTGCCAGTCTTTGCTCGGAAAAGCTCCTCCAGCTTTCTCCATAAGTCACGTGCATTTGTTTCTTCACTGACATGGTTGACGATACTATCGTTGATCCACTGACGAATAGTACTGCATGTTTTCTGGTGAAGATTAGCCCAATTACCATCGGTCATTCCTTCTAGTTTCTGCTCCAGAAACACCGATCCATCATAGTCCTTCACATACAGAAGGTCTTTCATCCTTCCTCTCCATGTGAAATAGTTTGTACTGGTTAACAAAATCATTTTTCCGTTGCCCCCTTCCATCACAAAAATTCTAAGCAGAATTTCAAAAAACGGACCTCACTGTTGCGTCTGGAATGGTCGAAAATGGTGGAAATGACAATTCGTTTGTCAAAATCCGACACAGGGATCAATTTGCAAATTTCAGAAATTACAGGGGTCAAAATGCAATTTCCGCAAGTACAGGGGCCAAAATGCAATTACGGAAAAGTTCAGGGACTAAGTTTCAATTTCCAAAAAGTTCAGGGACTAAATTGAAAATTTCTGAAAGTATAGGGGCTTAATTGTAATTTTCAGAAAGTTCAGGGATTACTGGATACATTAACAATGGATGGGGGGCTCTTTTATAGTGTTCAAAGGTGTGTGCTACAGTGCACACGCCTTGGTGGTTGGCAAAACGTGTTTACACGTTTTGCCAACTTCACCTGCTGTCATGCATGCAATTGCATGCTTTCGGCGCTCACAGGCTCACAGCAAAGCTTTGCTGTCTTCAACAATTTGAGTATTTAAATTCACTTTTTTTTTCTTTTACCCAATCCGATCTATTCGATAACAAAAAATGATTTGGCATGACTTTTGATTTGTTCACCCCTAACCTGTTGAGTGTAGATATTCAACCAACACAGCTTTGACAATAAAATATTAATGTTAGGGAAATGATGTTGTTAAACGAAATCAAACATGCATCAACAATCAATAAAACCGGAACACAAACATGCCAATATTATACATAAACCCTAAAACTTGGAAAATAAACAAAAACCTGGAAAATGAAGAAAACTTATGGAAAGTTATAGTCCAAGTCGAGTTGCTTCTATCCTTAAGAACTTATTAGCCCCGTCTTGATGCTCTATGGATTTTGTGGCTAACGCCCTCCCAGGATAACTTGGATTCCTCTTATTCAAGGGGCACTCCTTAACAAGATCTTGAACTGAGAAAATGGTGGAAAACTCTCTCTTTACTCAAAAGACACACTAGTATGCAAGACTCTTGGAGAATATATATAGAATAATTCAGTGAATTGAAATGTGAATGAATGTCTTATTTATAGATATTGAGGGTTACCATTGAAAATGTACCCTTATGTTTATTAAGACAATTCCTAAGGGTTATGTCCTTTACATTCAAAGGACATATCATTCCCTTTAAACCCAAGAGTTTAAACTCTTCACTTAAGGATTACATCCTTTCAATTTCTATATATAACCTCTACTACTATATTTAGAAAATTTCTTACAATCCCCCACAATTTTCTAAATATTCATGCAGACAATAAGAGAGTTCCCGTGACATAAAACTGAATCGAAATAGATAGCTTTCACCTTGAACCTTTCATAGTGAATGACAATCGGATTTACTTGGCGAACCGGTGACTCATAGTGTTAAACTGTTCCACCGTTGGTATAAACCAAGACAATTGCCAACACACAGTTTTACTTCGACCATTTCCCGTTCTACGGTTGTGTTCATTTCGGCCATGAACATCGGTCTTGAATTCATCAAGCACTTTAGGGAAGTCAGCCTGTAAAATCCCATGGAAGCGGTCTCACTTCTTACTTGAAATATGTGATCTACTATGAAGAGGTAATATGCCTTTACCCCCATTAGGACTCATCTCCTAATATAGTGATCATTAAAAGCCTTAGCTTATCATAACCTTGAAAGACATCACTCTTCGTCATTATCGGAATGGGAAAGAATACAAAACTCTACAGTGCTTGTTTTGAATTGCACAAAGTTTCAGTTGTCTCTTTTGAACCTATATCTTGGGATCTTCAGTCAGCTAGGTTGGGTTTCCACAGTGACAATTCTTAATTTATAAGCTTCAAGTGTTGGACAATTATGACCCATAGCATCATTATTTGTACAGAACATTATGTTGTTGTACAAATTAACTATGTGACAAAGGAAATTGCTCTTTTATCATTTGTAATTGGATTACCGGGATATATAAATGATAAAAGTCCATATGATTAGTTCCGGATTAATAAGATATGAGACAATATTAATCCACTAAGGTTTAATCATTAAATATCCATAGTCGTAGTATTATCGAGATTGGATATCGATAATGCGGAATAGACTAGTGGTGTACTTGTGCATGTTATGAGAGCATAACGGCATAGTTCTCATATATTTGGGTATTGGATACTCATGAAAGTGTAATAGGAGGTTGTGTTTACCGATGGTACGAAAACAGTTTCGCTCTAAATAGACCCCTCAGAATTCCATTGGTAGTATGACTATGTGTCTATGGAAGTCCGAATCAGGGTAGGTGTATTTGGTCTTAACCTGAGACTTGCATCGCTAATACTTGCGACAATCAGTATACTTTGGTTTTGGTCGTCCGGGGCTTTAACAGGTTCTGTGTACGCCTCTTCTGGGTATACTGAGAATCGTAGTGTATTGGGTGTGATGTCAAGATGACTTGGAAGTATCACTCCAGTCATATGGAGATGATGATCACGCAGGATACGGAACTAGTACTCTTTAGTACTGCAGTCATCGGGATAGTATGACTAGGTCATGATTATCCGATTATAGAGACTAATTACCAGAGATCTGATATATGCTTCGTACGGGGAAGACACAATTCCAGCCCCAGGCCTAACATGTGACATATGATACTGGATCGCAATACGCAATACTACGTATACTACGCCTGACACAGATTACATATTCCTTAAAAGAATATTTCTGGAGAATTGGGTAGGCATGTCGCTTTGCTAGAAGCCAACCATGTCTTGTAAATCGGTAAGAACGTGGTACTAGGTACGCACTTATTCGGATATTTCGATGACCAGATTTACTGCCAACATATCCAGGGATCTCATGGGTTGCTTCCCGAAGATTCACCGATGACGTATGACTCGAACATAATTAATCTGGGATTAATTAGATGAGAGAGAAAATTAATCTAGGATTAATTACGGATAATTTTATCTGGGATAAAATTCAATTAAAGAGAGAGAACGATTAATTTGGAATTAATCGATAAAATAATATATTCGATATATTAAACAAAATTTGATTTCGACGCGGAATTAAAATTAGATTTTAATTCGGGCAAACGAATTAATTTAGAATTAATTCGCGAGCGACGTGAATAGTAATTTTGCTATGCATAATTATTTAATTAAATTTGATTTAATTACGTCGCAACAGAAAATTTGTTAATTCGGAATTAGCGAACCCGAGCCAGGGATGTGTTGCGGACCCACTCGGATTTTGAATCAAGTGAGGCCCACATGTCACATCACATGTCACATCACTAGTTATTCATTCACATTTTTGGTGATGGAAGTTAGTGAATGAAATCAAGGTAACTTGTTTTACACACAAGTTGAAAGTTGATTGACTTTATACCAACTTTGGTATATCTTTTATTTTAATTTTGGAAATTAAAAGTAAGTCATTCACTCATCTCTCTTCTCTCCCATCTCTCACGCCCAAACTCCTTTATTCTCAAAAGTTTGGCTTGGCCGAATTTAACAAGGGACAATGTGAAAATTATGGCAATTTTTCTAGATGCTAGCACATCCAATGAGTCTTACAAAGGTGATAGGGAAACATATCCATGAGTTTGGAATTCAAGGAGATGCTTGGAAGCTTTACATACATCAAAGGGGAGCTTGGAGCACAACACAAATGCTTGGAATTTTTGTTATCTCCTACATCCAAAACCGATCAAAGTGAGTATTTTCCGCATTCTCACTTTGTTGTATTCACATGATTTCTTGCTTAATTGATCTTGGTTTTACCTAGAAAACCCAACAATGGTATCAGAGCCATAATTGAGCATGAAATTGAATTTAGGGTTCTTAACTTTAATTTGGGATTTTGTGATTTGAGCATGATTTGTTCAAATTGTTTGTTTGAGCATGCTTATAATATGTTAACTTTGAGTTGTTCATGTTCAATTTGAAGAAAAATTAATTAGATTAATTTTCCCCAAAAGATTAGGCTTGGCCGACTATGGTATAGAACCCTAGGTCATGGTGATTTTGATTTTGGACCATTGGATGTGTTTAAAAAGATGGATAAATTGATTGTGATTTAATTGGATTGAAATCAAAATTAATTAAGAAAAATCCACCATTGCCGTGACCATCAAAGCATGGAAATGAATTGATTTTGTTTCAATTATGTTGGACATGAATTGATAATAATAAAGCATGATTAATTATGTAAATTGGTATTTTGGGAATGTTAATTTGAATAATTAATTATGGCTATACACTTTAGTTAATTGAATTGTGATATTAGGAATATTGGAATTTAATTAATAAGGCTTAATTTGGAATTGGGCTATTAATATTGTATTTGGGCTTAATGGGCTTGGTTGAGCCAAGTTTGGTTTAGGATAATTGATTGGATCCAATTGGGCCTAAAACCATTTCCATAAAGTCCAAATATGATAATTGGGCCTTTTATAATTTAATTGGGCCTAATGGGCCTAAATTGATTTTTGGCAAAGGGTGATTCCTTATTGGGCTTTGGTTGCCAAAGTCCATGCCTTAATAAATTAATTGAAAGCCCATTGGACTTTAATTAAATTGACATTGGATGTTAATTGGGCTTTGAGACCCGTAAAGATTAGATTTAGAATCTAAGTCGCAAAGGCACATTAAGAAGTGTAATTATTTAATTTGGAATTAAATAAATAATTAGTATTAAATACAAATTAAATTGGATTTAATATTGTAGTTTGATATAATTCAAGAATTCGTACTTTGAGTACTTATTCTTAAACGAGTTGGACTCGCGCAAAATCAAATCGTTGTATGAACATTGGATGGTCATTAATTATCAGATTAATTAATTGGATTAGATTGATTGATAACATGCTTGTGTGAATACATGGTTGCGATGCATGAATAATGTATATCGGATGGATATTAGATGGGTAGGGCAATTTTGGAAATTGTTGTAATAAATTTAGAATTTATTAATTGGACTTGCGTGTCGTGTCCCGCCTGTTACCTCCTTACTCTTTGTTCTCTCATCATCACCTATTCCCCTCAATATAAATGAGGTTTCTTTAGAAGTGTTATGTAATTGGGTAGAAGTAATATTTGTGCTAGCGGGAGAGAGGAAATGGAGAGATTTGTTCTAGGAACAAATTGTATTATATATCCATCTGCATATCATTATTAATTTATTTATCGCGCCTTATTATGCTTTTAGAATGCATGCTTAAGGGTGTATGATGAGACCTAATCAAAGATAATTAATTGGTTGCCAATTACGCGAAAAACCCTCAACAAATATTAAGCGATTTCCTTCCATTGAGTGATTCTCTCTCAAGATCCAAGATTGGCACTGGTTTGTTGGCCAAAGTCAAGACCTTTGTCCATCGGGTATGTGTTTGAATCATGAAGGCTTTGTTCCATATCGCATGTCTTGTCCAAGTTGTGATTTGTTGGCCAAAGTCAAGATCACTTCTTGTCCATCGACATCGATTACGAAGCTTTCTAAAGTCAATGGGTCCCGCTTAACTGGAATCATTAAGCTTGTTGTGCTAAAGTCAAGGCTTAGTTGATTCAGAGGAAAAATGTTAGGGAATATATTGGATATATTGGCATATATTGAATATATGTTTCGGACTTGGATGTCCACCTACTGGATCTAGGAATTGGATGAGATCTAATTGATCTTAGAGATCTACCTAGTTAAGTTTCATACAATTTGTTGGCCAAAGTCAAGATTGTGTGTTATTTAACGGGATCCTATCCCACTAGGAAACTAGGTTTCCCGAGTACTCAACAGAGGGTTAGAGGCTCGCCAAAAATAGTGGGAGGCAAGTATTAAATTTGCAATTTCGTTTAGATACTTGCCAATACGCGCTCATTTCATTTTTCGTCATTATTAATAATATATTAGTTGGACTAATATTTAATTGTGTTTTAATTAAACAGTTGGACTATATTCAAACTACTTCATTTATAGTTGATTATATAATTGGATTATAGTAATCAATATATTTGAATTTAACCAATCAAATAGTAGTTGATATATAGTTAGAATATAGTAATCATTATATTTGAATGTACCCGAAATCGTTGATTGGATAGTTGGACTATTGGAATCAAGATAACTGAAAGATTAGCGTTTAGAACATAATCCTGGGAGAAAATGTCTTTAAACGACTCCAATTTTCAGATTGGGAATAAAGCTCAGGATAGTCCTGGGAACTGAGAAGTTATTCTATTTGATAGAGAAACATCTCGGGCCTGAGCTCGGAGTTGAGCAAATAGTGGAGCATGAGTTTTGGAAGACTCATGGTAATGATAACTTTAGTGCTCAATCCTTTATGCTTAATGCAATGACACTTCAATTTTGTCGTCAAAACTAAGGATTAGATTCTTATACCATGATGTTGAAATTAAAGATCTTCATAGATTTAATCTTAGATCTTAGAAGTACAAATTGTAAAAGGAAGCTCTTTTGCTCGCGTATGTCAGAGGGTACATCTGTCAAGCACTAGGTGTCGCAAATGATTGCTGACATCGATCAGCTAGGTTAGCTGGGCATTAACGTGGCTGAGACTACTAAAGATTTGATCTTATAGTCTCTACCCGAAAGCTGGGGCATGTTCATTATGAACCAAGAGTAAACTCTTGGAGAGTTGATGGCTATGCTATAGGAGGCGGAGCCAGAGCTTCTAAAAGGGGCAAAGGCAAAATCATCACAGTCTTCTGGGAAGACAAAGGACATATCCCAAAATGTCTGCCTAAACTGTGGAAAACGGGGTCACTGGAAGCGTGACTGTCGTATGGACAAGGCAGACATGAAGGAAGTGAAGGCAGGGCAAGGCTCCGGCTTCAAGTATGATTGTCATAAACATGTTCACTACTGGTTTCAAAATTGGATTTTTGATACTAAGTGTTGTACATATATATGTACTGATGTGCGTGATCTGCTGATAAGCAGGAGACTGGCTTCAGATGAGATCGACCTGCGAGTCGGAAACAGGACAAGAGTCGCTGTTTTAACCGTAGAAACCTAAGTTTTGGAATTGCCATTGGGGCATGTACCTAAATTAGGAAACTGTTAAAATGTAACTAGTTTGACTAGAAACATTATCTCTATATCTAAGTTTAACCCGTTGCGGGTATGCATTTATATTCTAGAACACTAAGTGTTTTATTTTATAAAGATGATATTGAGATAAACACATTAGATGTGAATAACAATATTTATATTTTGAATATAAATAAATCTCAATTATAACATGACAAAAAAATAGCTCTGACTGAATTAATCAGATGAGACTTATTTGTGGCATTGTTGTCTGGGACATATTAACAAGACTCGTATATCCACACTTTCACAGAGTAGGTACTAGGACGAATTAGATTCTAATTCAAATGATGTCTACGAATCTAGTTTATTAGGCAAAATTCCTAAAACATCTTTTACTTGGTAAAAGTACAAGTGCCACTTATCTGTTAGCCATCGTTCATAGTGACGTAAGTGGGCCCATATCTAGCTAGGCTAGATGTGGATATGAATACTTTGTAACCTTTACGGATGTGGCATCACATTATGGTTATGTGTTTCTTTTGAAACACGAATCGGAAACTTTTGAGTAATTCAAAGAGTTTCGACACGAAGTAGACAGACAGACCGGCTCAAGTATTAAACTGTCACGGTTAGACCGTGGTGGAAAATACTTAAGCAATAAGTTTCTTGATTACCTGGAAGAGTATAGTATTCTTTCACAGTGGACTCCTCCTGGAACACCTCAATTTGACGGTGTATCCGAACAGAGAAAATGAACTTTGTTGGACATGGTAAGGTTAATGATGAGTCGCTCTGAACTACCATTTTCCTTCTAGGGATACGCATTAAACATTGTAATACTTATTTTGAATAAGGTTCCATGAAAATATGTTAGACAGACTTCATATTAGATATGAACAGGAAAGAAACCGGGTTTCTCATTCTTGAAGATTTGGGAATGCTAGGCATATGTTTGGATGATACCAAACTAGAATTCCCAACCAAGTTGGCTTCAGTTACCACTGCTGAGAGGTTCATCTCTGAGATCTCATCAGTCAGCTGCTCATCTTCAGTGACATGGGACTCATTTTTCTTTTTCTTTTCATTGTCCTGAGACTTCTTATTTCTGCAGTCCTTTGCCATATGACCGTTTTTTCCATAGTTGTAGCACTTCCCCTTGAACTTCTTGTTAGCTTGGGAAGAATCAGCTCCACTATTCTTTCTCTTTTTGCTACCCTTTACATCATCGACGATGTTGGCCTTAGACTCCATAGTCTTATAGCTGGCCCTCTAGGACTTCTTGTTGTCTTCTTCGATCCTCAATCGAACTCCAAGGTCTTCAAGGCTCATCTGTTTCTTTTTGTGTTTTAGATTGCTCTTGAAGTTCTTCCATGATCGAGGCAACTTTTCAATGATGGTGGCAACTTGAAACGTCTCACAGAGTTTTATCCCTTCATCCAATATTTCATCAATGATCAATTGCAGTTCACCCAACTGAGACATTACCGTTCTTGAATCTACCATTTTGTAGTCCAGGAACCTACTTACGACAAACTTCTTTTGCCCAACATCCTCGATTTTGTATTTCTTCTCGAGAGATTCCCAGAGAATCTTCGCAGAAATCATGCCTTGGTACACATTGTACATGGTATTGTCAAGTTCTCCCAAAAGGTATTTCTTGCGCAAGAAGTCGCCAGACGACCATGTCTCTTCTCGCAGTTGCTTGGTTGTTTCTGTTTCTCCCTCCACATGACCCAGATGATCTTTGAGGTACTTAGCCAACTGGATAGTTGTCAAGTAGAACAACATTTTGCTCTGCCACTGTTTAAAGTTTGCTCCACCAATCTTTTCCGATTTTTCTCCATGAGCGACTGGTACTGAGATGTTTCCGCTAGCCATATGTAACTGAAAAAATCAACAGCGATCAATAAGTCTACAAAAGACAAATTATACAACGATCAACAAATGATCTTGTTCAAGTGATATACCAAGTATCCACTCGTTGTTATATTGGATAATAGTACCAACAAACACAAGTTCTTGAATTTACGACTAAGGTTTCTTATGATAAGTAAATAAAGGAATATTCCCAGAGGACGAGGGGGTCCGGAGTAACCACTTAAACCCCTAACCACTTAGGCTCTTATCGCCTTTTTGACAGAATATCCTTTAAACACTTCCTCAATATAATCTATTAGGAATTCAAACTTAGTATTACACTTCCAATTTCACAATACAATGTGTATATACGTGTGTATATGTGTATAAATCAATCAAGCTTGGACGGAATTACTTGTGTAAGATAACACTTTTAATTCTCAACCAAGTATGCAACACACAATTAAATTTCAACTTTATCACTATGTGTATGCTTGTGATAATTGAACACCCTAATATTAACTTAAATCTATACTACCAAGATTATTGTAATAAAGTATATGATTTGCTAAGTTAATATTATGATAAATGAAGTTAATCTAAGTCTATTTCATTTAGAAATAATTCCATGATCAATTCGTTAGTGTCGCGTTCGTATCTTTGTTCAAACGAAACTAACCAGTGAGTTCACGTTCATGTCGTGTCTGTAAACGCGTTCGAACGAAGTGTTCCAGAGAGTTCACATTCGTGTAGCGTTTGAGAACGCGTTCGAACGGAATGTTCCAGAGAGTTTACGTTCATGTAGCGTCCGAAAATACGTTCAAACGAAATGTTCCAGAAGGTTTACATTCGTGTTGTGTTTGAAGACACGTTCGAACATTCTAAGGCAGAAGGCTTGCGTTCGAGTTGCGTTTGAATACGCGTTTGAATGTTCTTACGAAAATTCAAAATTTTGCCTACGCGTTCGTCGGACGTTCGAACGCCTTAGCGTATTTTTCATGCACATACTATATTTTTCCAGAAAAATGTCTTTTAATACATGTAAATTCTCATCTAACAACATTAAAATTAATAAGTTCTTAAGATTGTTGGGGAAATTGTGTTGTTAAACAAAATCAAACATGCATCAACAATCAATAAAACCAGAACACAAATATGCCAATATTATAATAAACCCTAAAACTTGGAAAATAAATAAAACTAAAATGGAAAATGAAGAAAACTTATGGAAAGTTATAGTCCAAGTCGAGTTGTCTCTGTCCTTAAGAACTTATTAGCTTCGTCTCTGTGCTATACGGATTTTGTGGCTAACGTCTGTGGATGCTAGATTTCGCCCGAGGTTCACAATCGAGAATTTATAGGTTGGGGGCACTAGCGATCCTGCAAAACAAAGGTAAAATGAGCGGGGAGTATTACCCACCAGTGTGGTGGGTGCCATGGGTACTCCGACGCTCAATTCAGTATGATAACGAGCTGTATATAATGGAAGAACAAGGTCGGAAGTTATCTTGACTTGTGTTGACTGCCGTGAGGGCGGTGGCTAGTGTATAGGGAGTAAGAAGCTTAGAGAGCTAAAATATGGGAGCTAAGACTTGAATGCCTCTTTTTTGATTTGTGTTACTATTTTATAGGTAGAGAAATTTGACTTCATTAGTTGGCATAAGTCCCACAATGTGCATGTATTTGATGAAAATAGGCTGAGCATGTGAAAATATGCCTTATGTTAGGAAAATGATGGGGGAGTAGTTGGTATATAATAAGGAAGGGTTGTCTTTAAGCTGCTGGCTTAATTGTGACTCAATAATGTTAAATTCTCTGGGATAGGTTACCACTCTTGGGCTTTATTTATTGTTGGGTTCGAACCAAAAAGACGATTTTACCATTGGGGCCAATTTGGGCTGTATAGTTTGTTCCCTACTCTATAAGTCAAAGAGTCTTTGACTTGGAGAGTATTTTGTCGAGTGTATCATTTGGGATCTGATTTTGACGTCTTCAATGTCGTCTGGAGTAATTGAAGGCTAGGACTTCAACCTAATTCCACAAAAACCACGGGGAATATTCCGAGTCGACTGAACCAGATGAAGGTCCAGATAATCCCCATGCAATGGGTCAAAGGATCAGGGGAGTCTTTAATGTCGTTTGGACTAGATGAATGCCACGTCTTCAACTTGACTCTACATGAGCCATAGAGGAATGTTCCCAGTCGACTGAACCAGATGAATGTCAGGATTATCCCCATACTATGGGTAAAAAGACCCGGGGAGTTTTTAATGTCGTTAGGACCAGATGGAGGCCACGTCTTCAACTTGACTCTACATGAGCCATAGGGGAATGTTCTCAGTCGACTGAACCAGATGAAGGTCAGGATTATCCCCATACTATAGGTTAAAAGACCTGGGGAGTTTTAATGTCGTTTGGACCAGATGGAGGCCACGTCTTCAACTTGACTCTACATGAGCCATATGGGAATGTTCCCAGTCGACTGAACCAGATGAAGGTCATGATTATCCCCATACTATGCGTCAAAAGACCTGGGGAGTTTTTAATGAAGGCCACGTCTTCAACTTGACTCTACATGAGCCATAGGGGAATATTCTCAGTCGACTGAACCGGATGAAGGTCAGGATTATCACCATACTATGTGTCAAAAGACCCAGGGAGTTTTTAATATCGTTTGGACCAGATGAAGGCCACGTCTTCAACTTGACTCTACATGAGCCATAGGAGAATGTTCCCAGTCGACTGAACCAGTTAAAGGTCAGGTACATACGTGTAGTGTCGTCTGGGATCTATGTTACGCCCCAAGCTATACATTGAGATGTTAACAAGATCATTCTTAATTAGTCCCAAGTCGAGGATGTGTTGTGTCAACTGGGTTTTTCTTTAAGCCCCGAGCTACACACATGTAGATGTCGAATGGGATGCACATCAAGCCCCAAGCCACACATGTGTCTAGGATCCACAACAAGTCTTAAGCTACATACATGTGTCTAAGATCCACAACAACTCTCAAGCTACATACATATAGGTGTCTAATGAGATGCACATCAAGCCCCAAGACACATGTGTCTAAGATCCACAACAAGTCCCAGCTATATACATGTAGATGTCGAATGTGATGCACATCAAGTCCCAAGCTACACATGTGTCTAGGGTCCACAACAAGTCCCAAGCTACATACATGTGTCTAGGATCCCTCCCAAGCTACATACATGTAGATGTCGAATGGGATGCACATCAAGCCCCAAGCCATACATTTGTTAAGGGTCCACAACAAGTCCCAAACTACATACATGTAAATGTCGAATGAGATGCACATCAAGCCCCAAGCCATACATGTTTCTAGGATCCACAACAAGTCCCAAGCTACATACATATAGATGTCAAATGGGATGCACATCAAGCCCCAAGCCACACATGTGTCTAGGGTCCACAACAAGTCCCAAGCTACACACATGTAGTTGTTGACCGAGACATCCATAACAATTATCAAGCTATATATAGTAATGTCGAATGGGACACCCATAACAAGTCCCAATATTATAATGTCAACTTGGACATCTATTACAAGTCCTAAGCCACATTTTGATGTCGACTGGAATATCATTAACTAGTGCCAAACAACACACTAATGTCGAGTGAGGCAACTCTGACAAGTCGCATGCCTTACTAACGTCGACTGGGACATTCTTCAAAAGTGTAAGCCATACCTGGTAATGTCGAGTAGGATGTATAAGCCAAGTTCTCATATAGTGTCGAGTGGAAAGTCTTCACAACAAGTCTCCATACGTGTATGATCGAATTGAATATCCTCCTCATATCGAGTTTTCATATATGTATGTCGACTAGAATATTCGTACAAAGATTTTCATACGGGTGTCGACTGGAATGTACCTACAAAGATTCTTATACATGCATGTCGACTGAAATAATCCTGCAAAGATTTTATATACGGATGTCGACTGGAATAATCCTGCAAGGTTTTCATATATATGTCGACTGAAATAATCCTGCAAAGATTTCATATATGGACGTCGACTGGAATAATCCTGCAAAGATTCTCATATATATATGTCGACTGAAATAATCCTACAAAGATTTCATATATGAATGTCGACTGAAATAATCATGCAAAGATTTCATATATGAATGTCGACTAGGATGTATTAACACCAAGTCTCCAAAAAGGCATGTAATGATCGTAATCACACCAATTCGTTTTCATATAGTATCGACTGGAACATAATAATGTCAAATTCTTATCATATAATATCGACCCGAATGTACCTGTAAACACTTCATACATGCATGCCGATTGAAATATCCTCAAACTACGTCCTCTTACACATTGTGTTGAGTGAGTCTCCCATGTCAAGGTTTCATTTCTGCCAAAATAAGTCAATTGCCATGTGTCATCTTACCGTCTTTTTTAGTTGACTTCGTTTTATACTACTTTTGGTAGATTGGAGGGAAAATGGGCTTAAGGATGTCTTGAGCCCAACTTCATTATTAAAACCCTAATGGGAATTTCAAGATGCTTTTTGGAGGGAACTTGAAGCGCCAAAATGGAGTGTATAAGAATGAGTTTGAGGGTCATTTTGTTCTACACAAAAATTTATTTCAGTTGGCAAGTTTAGGAAAGCTCTCTTGATCTTCAAGGTACCTTTCATATCCTTCTTCATATTCTTCAATATCTTCAATTATTCATAGTGTAGATTTAAACTGTTCTTAGTCTAAATAGGTTATTTGATCTTAAAAGATATAGTGAAACTTTTAGATTTTGTTTGAGGTTGGGAATGGTTTTGATCTTCTAAGGAGTAGAAACTTTAAGAAATTGGTGTTTGTAATTCCGTCGCTTGGAAAAATGTCGAGTGAGGAATCACTGGGTAGTTTAGGTGCGCAGATTGATAAGTATATTAAACTATCTTCGTATGATTTGAGTAATGAAGAGACTTATAGGGATTGGTCGTATGAGGACTTTATTGAGGCTGGACTTGTAACAATAGCCGAACCACCGTTAGGAGTACCCACCGATGCGACACCTCTTAGGTCATTGTCTGCAATTACAAAGTCGAGTGGGATTCCAAGCACGAGTGAACCGACCAACATCCTAACTAGGAACCCGGCTAGTCGAGTGACCGAAAAATCAATGAGAGAAATGAAATTAAAGTATAGGTTTCCTCGGTCAATAGAAGTAAGGTTAGCATCATCCACTAAAAAGATATATTACAAAATACCTGGGTGGATTGGGTTTTATGAACGTCCATTCATTGATGGATTTAGATTCCTTATTCCAAAGTTAGTGTCAGAAGTGTTGAATCATTACCAGTTGTCATTTTCTTCACATTTCATGCATGATTACTTCTTGGGTGATTTCTCTTGCATTATGTAATTAACCATGCCATTCCATTATTGACACTTTTGCTGTTATAATCCATTTGTATTTCCGCATTAATCTATTTGATGTGTTCGCAAGATTGTGTTCAAGCATGATTAGGTCGTTAGGATGTTACTTGTTTCTCAAGCATGATTTAGCCATTAGCATGTTATTCCTCTATGCATGATCTTGCTATCTCCTTTCGCAATAGGTGTTTCTATTGTTTATGTTTAGGTTTTTATTTATTTTTCATGTTTGATGATTCAACATGTTCATGAGATGTTGTGTGTGATATCGTATGTTGCCGTTATGATGATTACTTTCATGCATGTGAACTTAGAAGTATAATATTCTTGGAAATATGTTGCTTAGGATTGGTTAAATTATTGCACAAATCATATCATTACAAGTGGCATAAGTAAATGACCATTCTGAACCCAACAGTTTGAGGTCTTCCCTTGCGAGGGGTGAGTGCGGCCTTAAATCTTTGTACTGGTTCACACCGGGTGGCGACTCCATGTTATTTCTCCGGTTTAGTTCCCCCACGGGCTATTCCGTACTCCCGACCGGGCCGCGAGCCCAGAACAGCGTCATCCAACATCTGTGTCCCACAATCTGGCGACTCCACTGGGGATAGAGAATTGGCCCCGAAATAATGTCTTGTAGTGATTGTGATTTGTGCTTTAGTTAACTGTGTTTACCGTGGGTTGAAAGGGGTTTAATCAAAGGCACTTTTAAGGCTAGGTAATGGTTTGGTGTCTTCCCTCATTCACTACCTTTCTATAAGGAAATGCTGCGAAGGCACCTAGATAATCATGTACTTGTAGCCTACCATGATGGACTAAATTGGAGGACTCGTTGTTTATTCCTGTCACCAAGCGATAAGAGCCTAAGAGGCTTGGGTTTTTAAGAGAGTTCACTACGCCCTCCCTCTGGGGAATCTACAACGGGAAATCCATTTGACAGTCAGTCACGCACCATAACTCGTTGGCACGTACCGTAAGGTATAAAAAAGGTGCGCTCACTTGGTTGCTCGAACCCTTGAGTGGGGAGACCTAGTTGTGGGCAATCCTTCGCCAGCGAGAGTCTTTGTCCACACTCCCGCAAACCCACATGTAGACCGGAGTTGTATGACTTATAGCAACTATTTCATTGTGTTTGTTGACCATCCTCATTTGGATGCAGTTGGACTTCTTGTCAGAAATGCGAACTTGTTGGTCCATTTAAACTGGGATGAGTTCATATCCTATGACAATTGGGCCAAAAGCTTCTGTAATGCCGATGGGCCGCTTTGTAGAAATTATTGATTCATGCTTGAATTATCTCTTTATGCTTGTATTTGGGGACCATCCTTATTTGGATGCGGTTGGACTTCTTTTCAGAAATGCAAACTTGTTGGGCCATTTAAACTGGGACGAGTTCGTATCCTATGACAATTGGGCCAAAAGTTTCTAAAATGTTGATGGGCCATCCTGTGTTTGGGCCCATTATCATTTGAAGTTGTTTAGTCATGTTATCGCAAATGTGTAAACATGTTGGGTCTTTTCAATTGGGACAAGTTTGCACCACGCAACAGTGTGATTGAATGCTTTAAGATGGTAATGGGCCGATTTATATGTTCCATACATCACATGTATCTCATACATCTCATGCATACGCACATCATGTTAACTCTCTTGTGTCTTAAGAGCCATCATAGATATCCGTTGGGTTAGGGAAAATGAAAGACTTGTTAAAAGGCCAATAGCAAACATGAGTGAATCAGAGAATGAAACATCCCGTATGGATCAGTTTGAGAACAGTCTCACCAAGATTACTGAACAGTTACAAGCCTTGACTACTGCTGTGGCTAATATGGCTATGCCCCGTGCTGGGGGAAATTCTGAGAATGTGAGGCGTGAGAAGCCTCCGAATGGGTTGGGGGATGATATCCCCACTTTTGATGATGACATGGCGGAATATACGACAGAAAGAATGATTGGGTCTCAGGCAGAATTTCAGAAGCTTCGGGATCAGGAAGAAACGGTTACTCGCAAAATGAGGGGTAAATATGAAGAGTTGTTAGATTATGAAGCAATGACTTTTGAAGAACAACTGCTTGCTCAGTTCAAGATGCCTGATATGGCCAAGTTCAATGGGAATGGGGACCCGAGGGTCCATCTCCGTCAGTATGTTTCAGTTATGAGTTCAGTAGGCTTGTCACAGCGCCAAGTGCAGAAAATGTTTGGGATGTCACTTGATGGGTGGCGCCAGTGTAGTATGGTATCATAGCCTGGAAAGAAAGGTTAAGGAAGACTGGAAGGAACTGGCTGAAGCTTTTCTGAAGCAATATGTTACAGATTTGGAAATTGATTTGTCACTCCGTGATTTGGAGAACACTAAGCAGAAGCCGGAAGAAAGCTTCAAGGTGTATGTAGACCGCTAGAGAAGCCAGCTTCTAAAGATGCAGACTCGGCCCTCAGAGAAGGACCAGATTAAGATGATTATCAAGAGGACTAAGCCCTCGATCTATGGCAAGTTGAGGAGGATGACCTCCATGATTACTGAATTTTGACAGTTGAGGGAAACTGTCATGGATATTGAAGAAGAAGAGGCGGAGAATATGAAGTTCTATGGCCTGAACAAGAGGCCCATTGGGGGAACATCAGGTACCAAGCCTATTTCCGCTGAAATTGCTGCTATCCGAAACCGACGATTTTCCAACCTAGGAAGACCCTTATCTAAAATGTTGGAGAAATTGAAGAGACATAGACTTCTGAAACCCCTAGAGACCAAACCACTTCCACACCCACCACCACCGCATCTCAACCTGAACCACTATTGCCATTTCCACCAACAAAAGGGCCATGACACTGACAATTGTGCCCGCCTCCGCCATGAAATCCAGGACCTTATAGACTCCAAAAAGATACCTGACCCAGAAACAGAACAGCCTAACACACACAAAAACCCCTTGCCAAATTACAACTCTGTCCCCCCACCTACCTACATGATAAACTCTGGCCTACCAGAAAGCCTTGTCCTCAAATCCTTTGACCACCAAGCCTTTTGCCTGGGAATTTGGGACAGCAACAGCGAATATGAAACAGAACTGAGGAAGAATTTCTGGGTAGACTTTTCCAATAGTGATGAAGAGGAGGTAAGAGGAATGACACGCAGAAGGCGTTTCTACAGTGATACAGCTGAGAAGGGTAAAGAAGTGTTGACAGAAGGGAGAGAAGTGGCTGAGAATACAGAAAATGCTGAGGGAGATGTAGTGCTGCAATAGTTGAAAAATAAACGGGCACAAGTCAGCATCTGGGAATTGTTGTGTTCATCACAGGAGCACAGACGTGCTATGGTTGAGGCTTTGAGCAAGATAGTAGTGCCAGAGGATTCTAACCCCACAATGTTTGTTGGATCAGTACAAAAGGAAGCTTTACAGATAACCTTTTCTGAGGAGGAACTTCCGGCTGAGGGAAGGAATCATAATAGACCCTTATTCGTCAAAGATGAAGTAAAGGGCAAGAAGACCTCTTGTGTGATGGTAGATGATGGCTCATCCATCAATGTGTGCCCATTGAAGATTTTGGCAAAACTGGGTATGAAGGCAACAGATCTGGATCATTCCAGTATGACTAATAAAGCTTATGATGATAGTAAGAGGGGAGTTGAGGGTACTTTTACAGCAATGGTCAAAGTTGGCCCAATTGAAGATGAGGTTGAATTCACAGTGCTGGACATCCCGACCACTTTCTTTGTTATTAGGAAGGCTTTGTTTAACAAGCTTGGGGGCACGCCCTCCACTCTGCATCAGGTTATTAAGTTCTCTTACGGGGGAGAGATTGTCACCATTCGAGCTGAGGTAGATAATGATTTGGCCGCTTTGGAAATACAACCTTTCACAAGGTTCCAAGTGTCGGCAACTTTGAGGAGTGGGTGGATCCTAGGGTGGCTAGGATCATAGAAAAGATGAAGTTCGAGCCGGGAAAGGTTCAACATTGCCTAACTTTAAAGGTCAGACTATTGAAGGGGTTTTGGGTACAAGTCTGATTAGGAAAAGCCGAGGGCTAACAAAAAGAAAGGGTGTGAAATTGATGGAATGTTTTGTAAATGCTTCGGGGTATCACGGTGAACCCGAACCGATAGAAGTTAACGGGATTGTGGTGCCTGGATTTGAGATCTTCCAAGATATGCTGGGTGAGAAGCCGCTAACGGAAGAAGTTGTGAAAGAAGAAGATAAGTGGGAAGAAGAGTTGATGAAATTGGAGAGCCTAACTATCGGGGAGGATGAAACTGAGAAAAACCCGGTTGCGAATGATGAAGTGTTTGTGGATGACGAAGACATTTATCTTCCTGATTTATTTGAGTGTACTTCTGCATTTTCTAGCAATAAAGACAATCATTTTGCTTACTTGTCTGAGTCTATTCCCTTCAATTTGCATGACTTGAGTATATTTGATATCAGCTCAACCAAAACGAATGCATTTAACTTGGATACACCTGAAAGTCCCAAGGAAATCCTAATTGCAAGTGAGGTTACCTCTGAGGAACGGGAGAAATTAGAAGAAATATTGGTCAAATATGCCAAAGTCTTTGCTTGGTCCTAGGAGGACATGCCTGGGGTAGACAGACACATCGCCCAGCATACAATACTAACTCATCTGAATATGAGGCCAGTGAAACAGAAACTCCGACGGATGAGACCAGAGTGGGCTGAGAAAGTTAGAGAAGAAGTCAAGAAACAGATAGATGTGGGGTTCCTGGAAGTAGTAATGTATCATGAATGGTTAGCAAATATTGTGCCAGTGCCGAAGAAAGATGGGAAAGTCAGAATGTATGTGGATTACAGAGATCTTAACAAGGCTTGCCCGAAAGATGATTTTCCTCTACCTCATATAGATGTGCTAGTTGACAGTGCGGCTTTATCTGCCATGTATTCACTGCCTTTGTCACCGAGTGGGGCACATATTGTTACAAGGTAATGTCATTTGGGCTCAAAAATGCAGGAGCTACTTATCAGCGGATGACCACTACGTTATTCCATGATTTGATGCATAAAGAGATTGAAGTGTATTTGGATGATATGATGGTAAAATCAGAGACAAGAATTGGGCATATAGAAGCATTAGAGAAGTTCCTTCAGAGAGTTGACAAATACAACTTGCGGTTGAATCCCAAGAAATGTGTGTTTGGGGTAACATCAGGAAAATTGCTGGGACATACAGTTGGAATGAGAGGAATATACGTAGACTCTGAGAAGATCAAAGCAATTACTGAGACGCCAGCACCAAAGACAGAGAAGGAAGTTAGAGCATTCCTCGGGAAAATTCAGAATATCAGTCGGTTCATCGCCAAGTTGACATCAGTATGTGAGCCTATCTTCAAACTGCTGAGAAAAGACCAGCCAGTGAAATGGAATGAGCAATGTCAGGCATCCTTCGACAAGATCAGAGAATACTTGGTAAAACCTCATGTATTGAAACCTCCAAGACCGGGCAGACCCTTGATATTGAATTTGGCCATAGAATCAGAAGCACTGGGGGCAATGATAGTACATGCAGATGAGACCGGGGTAGAGCATGCAGTCTACTATCTCAGTAAGAAAATGCTTATGTCTGAAGCCCGCTATCAAAAAGTAGATAAGATCTGTTTGGCAGTAGTATGGGCGTCCAGAAAATTACAGCATTACTTCCAATCTTACAAGATCCAGGTAGTGGCAAAGGAGAATCCTTTGAAATATCTACATTCAGTGCCTTCGTTAGTAGGGAAGTTGGGCAGATGGTTAGTGTTGCTGACAGAGTTTGACATTGAGTATCTCACCTCCAAGGTAATCAAAGGGCGAGCAGTGGCAGAGTTCCTGACATTACAACCTATTGAATGGGATCAGTATAAGTTTGAATTCCTAGATGAAGAGATCCAAGCAATAACTGTTCAGGAATGGAAGATGTATTTTGACGGAGCAGTGAATTACAAAGGAGCCGGAATTGGGATTGTGATAGTGTCCCACAAAGAGGAAACCTTGCATATGGCCAAGAGGTTGACATTTGGGGTAACCAACAACATGGCCGAGTATGAAGCATGTGCTTTTGGATTGACTGCACTGATAGCCTTGAAGGCTGAGAGCGTGGAGGTCTATGGAGATTCGATGTTGGTAATCCGACAGATTCAGGGAGAATGGGAATTGAAGGAAGAACGATTGAAATTTTATCTTTTTCACCTCAGAAAGTTGGCACAATCTATCCCCGATTGTAAGTTTCAGCACTTTCCGCAGGAAGAGAATCAGATGGCAGACGCATTAGCTACATTTGCAGCGACTTGGAAAATCCAGAGAAGTTAGTAATGAGGCCATTGATACTGACAACGGCAAGCAAACCGATCTATGAGACAGAAAGAGTTTTGGAAGTAGAGATCGACGATGGTAAACCTTGGTATCATGACATTCAGAGGTATCTGGAACACAGAGAATTCCCAGAAAAAGCAAGCAAAAAAGACAGAATAGCTATTCAGAAGTTGGCCTCTCAGTATGTGATTTTGAAAGGAGAATTGTACAAGAGACATGTAAATGGCGTTCAGTTGAAGTGCTTGAGAAAAGAAGAGGCTCAGAAGGCAATGGAAGAAATACATGTCGGGGTATATGGACCGCATATGAATGGGCTGAATTTGTCTCGCAAGATTGTAAGACAGGGTTTCTACTGGTTGACCATGGAGACAGACTGTGCAAAACTGGTAAAACATTGTCATGATTGTCAA
>SKCR01055294.1:0-87924 GCA_019454045.1 Zanthoxylum bungeanum
TATTTCCGGCAATGACATAGCCTGAACATTAATTTAGTATGGTCAAAATTTGATTTTTAATGGATCAAACCCAGAGGAGAGACCGAGAGAGCAAAAAATGACATACCTAACAGGACTTGAAGCTTTTGAAGGTTGATAATCGAAGTTTGAACTGCTTACTGCTTACAGAGGACTGAGGAGAGACCGACTAACGAGAGTGAAAATTGAAGCCATTGAAGGTTGATAATTGATAGGATGTACTGGATTTTGTTTAGATTTTAGAAATTACAAATGAGAGATTCATATTTGAGAGTAAAGAAGGGGGAAACAAAGGCTGCGCGATGAAAAAAAAGGTGGGAATGAGAGGAACCCTAAATTACTAAGATTGATTTGGTAACTACGGTTCAGGTTTTGACCCGACAAATACATATATATTTTTATAAACCGCGGTTTAAGGAACAAAAGTCACGATTTGGCCCAGTGGTAAAGCCTTACAATAAAAAAAAAAATTATATCAATTGTTACAATTTCGAGTCCCAGCAGACTTAAGGAAATAATTTTTTTTTTTAATTTTTTTTACTGATACTAAGGTATCATTAATTACTGACACTAAATTTACTGATACTCTAGTGTCAGTAATATATGCGAAAAACGTCACTTCCGCGAGGTGTTGGTTCGACTCCAGACGACTACGCGTTTTTTTTTTTTTTTATTTCTTACTGATACTATTGTAATAGTAATTACTGACACTAAAATCGCTGATACCATAGTGTCAGTAATTATTGATATTTAAGTGAAAAACACGGAAATAGGCCCATTTACACGTCATTTCTGACACTTTTAGCCTAGTGTCACTAACCTTAGTGTCAGTAAAGGCCTTTTTTCTTGTAGTGTTAATTAGTTAATTCCATTGAATCTTAATATTATTTGACATTTAAAAACGTACCCATAATACATCAAAATTCTCATAAATCCTGTGGTCATCCAGAAAATATTAAAATAAAATGACGATAAAATATGTGTATTTTAATCGCTCATCCATCATCCTTTATTTGATTTTGATATATTAAGTATTAACAACTCTTTGCAATCATGATCTTGATGTATCCTTTAGTAACTTTTATGCCAACTTGTTTACATAATTTTTAATCTCAAATATTTTTAGTTTTTTAAGCCGGACCAGCACAACACGGAATCTTGATCTCTCTAATAAAAGAATGTTTTCAACTCTAAAAGTCTGCTTTACAATTGCAAGATGATTTCCTTGTAGTTGCTGAATTTTTTTTTATTTAATTGAAACTTCCGAAATGAAAGCAACATATTATTTGAATAATAATTTTATGACGAGAAGCATCCATTGCAACGACAATTGCAGCTTCCAGGAAATTAAAATCTCGGATACAAACCGAAGGCTATGGTCAATGGTAGATATGGTAAAATTAATTATTGGTTATAATTTAGAATTATGTACATAATTAATTAACAGATTGTCCATCTGCATGTCTTCGACGACCAGTTATAGGAACAAGTAATTTTTTTTTTTAATTTTTTTTACTGATACTAAGGTATCATTAATTACTGACACTAAATTTACTGATACTCTAGTGTCAGTAATATATGCGAAAAACGTCACTTCCGCGAGGTGTTGGTTCGACTCCAGACGACTACGCGTTTTTTTTTTTTTATTTCTTACTGATACTATTGTAATAGTAATTACTGACACTAAAATCGCTGATACCATAGTGTCAGTAATTATTGATATTTAAGTGAAAAACACGGAAATAGGCCCATTTACACGTCATTTCTGACACTTTTAGCCTAGTGTCACTAACCTTAGTGTCAGTAAAGGCCTTTTTTCTTGTAGTGTTATTAGTTTTAATTCCATTGAATCTTAATATTATTTGACATTTAAAAACGTACCCATAATACATCAAAATTCTCATAAATCCTGTGGTCATCCAGAAAATATTAAAATAAAATGACGATAAAATATGTGTATTTTAATCGCTCATCCATCATCCTTTATTTGATTTTGATATATTAAGTATTAACAACTCTTTGCAATCATGATCTTGATGTATCCTTTAGTAACTTTTATGCCAACTTGTTTACATAATTTTTAATCTCAAATATTTTTAGTTTTTTAAGCCGGACCAGCACAACACGGAATCTTGATCTCTCTAATAAAAGAATGTTTTCAACTCTAAAAGTCTGCTTTACAATTGCAAGATGATTTCCTTGTAGTTGCTGAATTTTTTTTATTTAATTGAAACTTCCGAAATGAAAGCAACAATTTATTTGAATAATAATTTTATGACGAGAAGTCTCATGGAGCATCCATTGCAACGACAATTGCAGCTTCCAGGAAATTAAAATCTCGGATACAAACCGAAGGCTATGGTCAATGGTAGATATGGTAAAATTAATTATTGGTTATAATTTAGAATTATGTACATAATTAATTAACAGATTGTCCATCTGCATGTCTTCGACGACCAGTTATAGGAACAAGTAAACTTTTTTTTTTTTGGATAATCGGGTGTGCGGGTCAGCTTACGCGTATCTTGACTAATTCCCGGGATCTGTGTTCCTTGTCCTCAGAAATTTCCCAACATGTACAAATCATGATAAGTCGTTGGTTTTTTACACCAGAGAATATGACCCAAGAAAATATATTTAGTGAGATTCGAACCTTGAACCTGAAAGGAAACAAAACACTCAAGGCAAACCCATGGGGTTAGAACAAGTAAACTTGTCAATAACAAAACAAAGAAATGACGGGAGAAAGTGACTATACAACAACATAGGAGTATCAATTTACAGTTTTTTACACTACGAATAAATTTTTTTAACTTGCAATAAAAAAACTGTCAAATGGATTCAAAACAAGGAAGGAAAGCATTTAAGGTGGCTTCATCCTCCCATTGCAGCTCATTCCACCAACGTTGTTCTCCCCTGATAGAAATTTTAGGTTCCTTGGTGCTATTGAAACCAAGCGGAAGCTTCTTCAGCTCTGGGCATTCAGAAACAAACAGTTCCAGGAGATCTGGGAAGGGCAAGGCATTCCAGTAGATGCTTCTCAGATCTGTTAAGCCTTGCAAGCGAAGATATTGGAGTTTCGCAAAGGGATTTAGATCTACATCTAGACCTTCACCTAATTTGCTAACACTGATTATTTCTTCCATATCATAACAACCTTGTATGTGAATAATCTTGAGATTTGGAGCAAATACAAGCCATGTCACCTCCCTCAATCTAGAGCAACGCTCTATTGTAACTCTTTGAAGGCTGTTGAAAATGTACGGCTCTCTTGTTATTGGTCCAATGTCCACCTTCAGTTCCTCTAAACTTGAACAATAAGCAAAATCTAGCTTCTCAAGATGCTTTAAATCTGCCAAGGACAAAATACTCAACGACTTGGAGTCCTCACAGCGTCGAAGCTGTAAAGCTTTTGTACAACTCTGAAACATTTGGGAGCTCAATAGTGTTTGTAGTGCACAAAAACTTTTTAATGTGACGCTTAATAAAATTAAATGTTTCAAAGTAATCAACTCCTTTACCAAAATTTCACTACCACCGAATAGAACGGTATCTCCTGGTAGTGTACGAGCATAACCACAATCAAGCATCCTCAACACACGTAAACCCGAAAAATTACAAATCAATTCCCGCGGAATCTTGTGGAGATAACGCGTATACTCCAAGTTCAAACACTTAAGATTTGTCAATGCCTTTAACTCATTTGGCATCTCCTTGATGGAAGTCTCAGAAAGATTAAGACATTGTAGTGAAACCAATTTTGAAATTCCTGAGGGTAATTCAGTCAATGAGCGATTCTTTGATAGATTTAAAACTTTCAGAGAAGGCATAAAATCAAAGAAATCACTGGTGAAGGTATCTAACCTATTGATACCAAGAAACAAAGTTATAAGACGAGGGCATGTAGGAGTTTTTGATAATACTTCAATTTTATTTCGCATTAATGATATCCTTTTCACATTTTCCCATTTTCTAGCCTCGGGTGCTCTAGTTAATTGAACACCTGCAGAAACCAGATAATTTTCCTTCTCCTTCTCAACTTCACAAGCTATCCACAGAGTCATATCGCGGATTACATCGTGGGTTTTTACATAATCAGATCCTACTTCTTCCAACAAGCATGCTTGAACAAGAACACCAATGATGTAGTACCCTTGGTTATATACTCCGCCGATTCCTTCATATTCATTCAAAAACTCCTCACCAATCCAACACTCTATCAATTCAATTTTACTAATTTGATAATCCTCCGGAAATAAACTACAGTATAACAGACAAGACCTAAGCATATCACTAGGCAAGCTATCGTAACTAAATTTTAAAAGAGGATACACCTCTTTCCCCATACCTGGAAATTCAGAAGCTGATCTCCTCAACATCTCAATTGCATATCTCCATTCTTCGGGCGTCTTCTTGCTGCCCATGGCACGACCAGTGGTGATAAGTGCAAGTGGCAAACCACCACACTCCTTCGCCACGACTTCCGCTAACTTGGGAATATCATGATGTCTGGTAAGAGTCTCTTCTCCGACCTTCTCCAAAAACAATTCCCAAGCTTCTTTATCTCGCAAACACTCCACCTTAAACTTCTTTTGAGCTTCCATGTGGCTACAGACATCCTCAAGACGAGTGGTGAAGACTACCTTGGAAGCATTTTTTGAACTAGGAAATGGGACTCCCACTTTTGCTAAATCAATTCTTTCCCATATATCATCCAACAATAGTAGAAATTTCTTCTTGCTCAAGATCTTGAAGATTCCTGATGCCTTCTCTTCAAGGCTTCTATTCTCAAGCAAGCCTATTCTTTCTCCGATTTTTTCTTGAATTCTCCCAAGATGCAAGTCTTTAGACACCACCACCCAAATCACAACATCAAAATCATTAGGTGAATCAAGGAACTTGTTGTTGATTTGCGTCAACAGGGTAGTCTTGCCGACTCCCCCCATGCCGTATAGACCAATGATTCCAACTTGTTTTTCTCCAACGCATCTCCAAACTTTATCAAACGTCGATTCCAGGCCCACTATCGTTGGCTGATCGAGAGGCCTTTCATCCACTGCAGGTTCCGGTACCTTTTCAGCTACTACTTCGAAAGCTCCTTCCGTAGTTAAAGTAGCAACAAGTTGCAGCTTTTTAGCCACTTTTTTCCCAAACTTGTAGCTTGACCTACAGTTCCTCGAACAGTAGCCTCCAAGACACATTTTATCGATTTCTTTTGAGCCATCTCTTATCAATTCAGCAACTTCAGTTTCCAAAGCCTCCACCCTGGAAAGCCAGCCTTGCACTTTTTTGAGCCGTCTCATTTGTTGTTGTTGCTCAGCGTTGGTGATTCTCGTCATCACATCGTCTTTTGCTTCGATTAGTTTCTGAAATTCGGTCTGAATGGCAGCAAGTTTTTTTTCTAGTTGGCTTACATATCCTGCATTTCTGAGAGTACAATTTATGCAACCAATGAAAAGGGCATCAAATGAGATTTGGATTCCCAAAAAATTACCCATAATTTGTAATGAAAATTTCAAAAAAGAGAAAGCAATAAGATTATTCTAGTTGGGTAACAAAGAAAAAAACGCTTCTTGAGGAAGGGATGTTTTAATTTTTGTGCTACAATAATGTTAATAGTTGCTTTGATAATATAATAGCTTATTAGGTCTATTGTCTATGCATTGAGTGATCAAACCCTCCCTAGAACTGTTTAGCCATGTCAATAATTGAAGGTCAAAGTTCTTGTTCTGAGCTGTTTTAATCCTTATTGTTTGAACTAATTATTCAGATAGTCAATATATTTCTAAAAAATTTTAAAAGAATTCCGTCTTAGTAATATGTTTCCGTCGGACAAAAATAGTATTTTATCTTAAAAACTTAAATCCAACAATCATGAACTGACAACATGATGTTTTGAGTCCCAAGGGGCGTGGTTTGGTGGTGTAGGGTTTAGGTGAGGTCCTGGATTCGAATACAGAGAGTGCGTTTCTTGTAAGAACTTGTGATAGCAGAGGGTTTTACCTACTACGCTTAAACCCGGAATGAGTGGTTTGACGGTGGGATTTCCAACGATTTCAAAAAAAAAATGATGTTTTGAATAATATTAAAAAATACATGGACTAATTCAGTAATTGGCGCTAAAATTTAATATTACGAGCAAATCATATATATATATATATATTTTCTTGGCTAAGAATCTTCGTGCAATTCAGCTGAAGCTGCCTTGAATGCGAAAGGAAATATCATAATATTAGTCAATGACTCAATATCACCAATTTCAAATAAAAGTGGTGACGCGGTGGTTTCAAAATATGAAAAGTACAAGCAATCAACAACTTGTATTCAATAAATAATAAGATGAAAGGGAATTAATATAATGACTGCCTTAGCTGGTATCATCTGTATCATTACGAAGAATCCCGGCTAAACGACTTTTTGTGCAGCATGACTTCCTCGTCGTAATTAAATTTCCAAGGGCCACTAGCTAATTAACATATATATTCTAAATATATTATCCAAAAGTCAACGGATGTTAGATTCATTCACGGGAGGTCTCTGTTAGTTCTCTGGAAATTCATTTCTAAATGTAATTATGCGAACATTTAGGGAGGTTTATGCAATTAGTGTGAAATACATGTACGCTTGTTTCAAATAATTTCATATGATTGGTAATGATTATAAAGCTAACGACTCTCATTTTAGAATTTGGATCCATTAATGATTTTTTTTGTGATCATACTTTTTATAATTTTCTGTAGCGTAAATATATTAGTGAACGATTAAGATTCAATTATTTATAAATTTTTATCGAATAACTATTCATCATAATTTATAGAAAGCTCAGCTCAACATCAAATATAGATCCCTCATTTTATGCCTTACTGAACATATTAAACTTCAATATGCATTCAAGTTTGAAAGAGTTTTGACAATATTTAATCGAATAAAATGACAGCAAATATATCTCTAATGATTGATATAACTAAAAATTATTTAATTTGTCACACTCGTTCACTTAGATAGGGTATGGGTGACATAGAGTCAATGAAACTGATAGATTTTCCCTTGCAATGTGGACTAAATTTCTGTGATTCCATGCTAAAACATGAACATGTTCATAAAAATATATAGGGTACCTATGATCCACGTACCTCAAAAGAATCACCCATAAGAAATTATATAAATATATCAATGTAAGGTTATGCTCTATGCCTAAATCAAATTAAAAAAATCCACAAATAAGTCACTCATCTCAAAATATATAATAAAAGACTTTCTACTATCGACACAACCTTTTTCTATAACAGAATATGATGAAAAATATCAGAGAAGGAAATGAAGTGAAGGAGTCGATCTCACGAACTTTTCACAGAAAAGATCTCCGCACAACGAAATTTATACTTTCACCCTGAGATCGATCTTGGAAAAAATTTTCCTTTTTATTCAATGCCGAACTGTGTAAATGAACCATGATAATTGATTTTCTGTGACCATTGGACTTCTTGAAGCCATGCACGCCATTTTCAATTTGATGATGATAAAAAATGCGCCACTTTGTAATTGTAATTGCTTTGAATTGCAATTTTTTGATAATGATCCAATGCTACGCCACTTTTGATCATTGACATGCGCATGCATATTTGTTTCTATCTTTCATGCATTAACGTCACATGCATGATGATGAAAATTAATTCAAAAATATATGAGCAGTGCCCGAAGATGATTTGCCCAACATGATGATCATGCAATTGCTTTGATTCGTATTCCATGCAAATGCAGCACTACCGATCAAGTTTAACAAATGCCGAAAATAACAAAATAAAATATGCCTTTGTTGCCGTGAGATATATGTGATTGATCGGGTCTATGACCCGATCTTCCGTACTATTCTCGTCATCAAGAAGTCGAAGAGTGGGTTCCTTTGAACTCACAATATTTTTCTCTAAACACTTTTAGAGAATTAAGATTACATTGTTTTATTTTTCTTTCATTCTTAGGAAGAAGAAGAATGAGATGGTGGCTTCATTTCTCAAATGATAAGGATAGGGTTAAAATGAGACAACTTTTGTCTTTCATATTATAGGGTTTTGGTTAATAAAATTGTAATCAAATTACAATATTAACCCCCCAGAAACCCTTGAAATTTTGGTCATTGAATAATTTTGTAACATAAAATTTTGATTTAATATGTTAATTGAAATCAAGTTTCAATGCACATTACATTCAAATTCCCACTATTTTTTTTTTTTTTTGTAACTTAAAATTTTGATATAATGTGATATTGAAATAAAATTTCAATACACATTAAATTCAAAATTCTATATTAAATCATTTCAAATTTAAACTTTTAAATTTGAGATATGATCATCACATAATCATAAATATTGGAAGACTATATATTAAACTTATTTAATATAATTTCCATGTGTGACTATAATTATTAATCATATTAATAATCTTATCATAACTAATTATTATGCATGAGAGTTTATAATTGGACTATCCAATTATTATATGGTAACCTATAGTATATTGAGCTAACACGTGGAACCAAATGGACCTACAACTTCGAGCTCCAATAAAGTAAAAATATTGATTAAAACTCTTTAATCTATCCAATTATTATATGGTAACCTATAGTATATTGAGCTAACACGTGGAACCAAATGGACCTACAGCTTCGAACTCCAATAAAGTCAAAATATTGATTAAAACTCTTTAATCTAATATCTGAATTATTAATTTTAGGTTATTCCACTAAAAACATACCTAAAGCTGCACTCTCATTAATGCATATATATTTTATACCGAAACTTGTCTGCATCCACTGATATAATCACTGCATACAGATTGACCCTCCACGAGTATCTCATAATTAGAGTCGGGTCATAATGCCTGTTATACCCCTCTAATTATTCGTGCCATGAGAATCATTGATTCTCTAATGAACGATTTATTCATAACTATTATGAATATGTTAAAATATAACATCATATCAGAACCTCATTAGACCAGAATCCTCAGAATCATAATCTATCGTAACCTCAGAATCAGACACTATCGCAATCAGACTATACCACATTCAGAATCAGAACCTGAGAAGAAAAACCTGACCCTACCTATGAACCTCAGGATTGGACCCTACCGCCTCAGACTCAGACCCTACCGCAATTATACTTTTCCACATTCATCATCAGAACTTCTCCCTACCTCAAAATCTCAGAATTAGACCCTACCTCTGAACCTCTGAACCTCAGAATCAAACCCTATCGCACTCAGTATCAAAACCTTAGAAGCAGAATCTCAGAATCAAAACCTAAACATAATCAGACCTAATCAAAATGAAACACGCAAGCATGCGATTGATGTGATCAAAGTTTGAATCCAAAAATTCAAATATTGGCGCCACTATTCAAAATTCAAATATTTGTAATTAGATTTTAGGCGCCAATATTTGGCTATTAATAAAGGGCTATTTTTTAGATTATAGTAGAACCACAATTTCATATCATTTTGTAATAATTTCAATCAATGAAAATGTAGTCTTTTGAGCATTTTTATTTTCCTTTACTTTTTGCAATTTCATAGTTTCCAAACAACAATAAATCACCAAAATAAATCAACTCACTTTGGAATTACCAAGAACATCTCACTTTTATGTGTTTTAACATAGTATCAGAGCTTTAAGATCATGGCCTCATCTTTAAATCAGCCAACCTCAAACACAATCATCACCTACACTTTCTCTACCCTAATAAAACTTGATCGGTCCAATTTCAGCTTTTGGAGAACATAAGTTATTGTCTCCATTCGATGGCAATAACTTTTGAAGGTTTCATCAATGGAGCCAAAACACAGCCACCGTCAATGATTACTAAAGGATTGGAGAAGCCAAATATCACTTATGAAGAATAAGAGAGGTATGATTAGTAACTGATGAGCTGGATTCCCTCGTTTATAAGCATTGACATCTTAAGTTTGGTAATAAACTCTAAAACTTCATTTGAGTTGTGGCAATCATTGGATAAACAATTCAGTTCTAAATCTATGGCTAAGAAAGTTCACCACAAGTTGATGTTGAATAACTTGAACAAGGAAACATGTTATCTCGCTTATTCCTTTATTTTCACCTTCATGTTTGTACCATACCATCGTCCTTGAGACGTTAATCAAGTCATTTTCCTCTTTATGCTTGTATCATACCATCGTCCATGAGACGTTAAACAAATTATTTTCCTCTTTTTGCTTGTATTATACCATCATCCTTGAGACGTTAAACAAGTAATAGAAGAAAATCATTCCTAAGACAATAAACAAAAGTCCTACATACTATGAAAAGATTTTAGTTTTTCAACAAAATTTCCTTTCAAATTTTAAAATCATATTTCATTTCAATTCGGTCTTAATCATATTTGCTTCATCTTTCCTCTTTTACTTTCCATTTCATTTCTCTCACATCATATTGATCAGGTCGCATCATTTTCCTTACTGATCAGCTCACCAGTCGTTCTCATGTAATGTTCTCTTTTAATTTTCAAGCTCAACGTCTTTACAAGACCTTAAGCTTGATGATGGATGTTAAAATATAACATCAGATTAGATTTTCATCATATCGGAATCCTCAAAAGCAGACTCTACCGCAACCTCAGATTCAGACCCCATCGCAATCAGACTCTATCGCACTTAGCATCAGTACCTCAGAAGCATAACCTGACCCTACCTCTGAACCTCAAAATCAGACCCTACCGCTCTCAGAATCAGACCCTACCGTAATTAGACTCTACCGCACCTAGCATTAAAACCTCGGAAGTAGAACCCGACCCTACCTCTGAACCTTATAATCATATTCTACCTCTGAACCTCAAAATTAGACCCTACCACACTCAGTATCAGAACCTCAGAAAAAGAACCTCAGAATGAAAACCTAACCAGAATAGACACTCAGAATAAGACCTAACCAAAATGAAACACGCAAGTATGCAATTTATGTGATCAAAATTTGAATCTAAATATTCAAATATTGGCGCCACTATTCAATTCTTACAATTCAAATATTGGCGCCACTGTTCAAAATTCAAATATTTGTAATTAGATTTTAGGCGCCAATATTTGGTTATAAATATAGGGCTGATTTTTAGATTATAGTAGAACCATAATTTCATATCATTTTGTAATTATTCTAATAAATGAAAATGTAGTATCTTGATCATTTTCATTTTTCTTTACTTTCTGGCATTTTCGTAGTTTCCAAACAATAAATAAATCAGCTCACTTCGGAATCACCAAGAACAACGCACTTTCATGTGTTTTAATAAAATATTAATCTTTCTATTCGTAATAGAAAGACTTGAGCGCTTTAACTATTCAAGAACTTAATCAACCCTTAAGGAAGATACTCATCTACTTCTCGCAAGAAGGAGTGGATTCCATATCTATGTAAATGTGTTAAGGTTAGTGCTCAGAGTGCCAATCCGGATCATATTTATGTCCGATTCATAAATACAAACAATTCATTTTTTCCATAATATTGCTTAATTAATGGTAGCACCTCTTGTCTTTTATATATATATTCGATCTAATTACGATTAGATATCTAATTATGATTAGATTGAAACTAAATCTGATTTAGTGATACGTGTATATTAGACAAAGACCCTAGAATTTACGATATAATGCGCAGTTACAACATAGTTTGTAATTGACCTTGGGAAGCGTCACTATAAGTTGTATATCCTTAAATAAAGTTCCTGGTCAAGATTTACTAACACGGGTCGGTTAGTAAAATCCACTAAGATCAGTACATATCATATATCGTGACTTGGTCCGATGGTTTATCCCAATGAACCATGAGTCTCGGGATACTCATATAGACATGTAGGTATTTATTTGATAAACACTGAATGACTCACTGAAGATTTCCTAATATATGGTACACCAACGTCAATAGGAATCTTCTCGAGTTGAGAGAGCATAGTGGTCCTTCGACTTGAGATACCATTGTGGATATATGAGTTATCCTCCATATTTTGATGGCAGTCACATCACCGATCTATTTAGATAAGACCTCTGCCTGTTCGTTGGGTGTGGACTGATACTTATGATATCCTGTGTGTATCAAGATAGAATCCGTCAGTCATGTGTACAAGGCATAGGCATCGTACACGTGTTTGTGATCTAGTAAATCCATGGCCATGGTATAACTTCTGAAATCAGTTCCGAATGTTATTTAGAGATCGTAAATTTGAAAGTTGACTATATTATACAATACGGATTTGACAATCTTATGTATATTCCCAGGTATAATATGGATAGCCTGTGACGGAGGGATTATACGTATGTAATGACCTCAACTTGCATAGTTTAGTGAGATTATCCGTAGTCGTCATAATTCATGAGTGGGTGAATTATGGACACGAAATTAGATTTCGTGACGGATAAACCTAAATTTAGAGAGTCCCACAATATGAAGTGTACTCGTTGAGCACTTGGGCAACGCGTTATGAATAATATAGATTATTCATAATACTTCACCGAATTAAATGAGTTAATTCGAGTTGTTTAAATGGTTAAATGATGAGTGATAAATGTATCACTATTTCCCACTCATTTAACTTGATATTTTGTATAGTTTCTTGAGTTTTGTGAATATTTTGATGTGTTTTGTGTTATTTTGCAGATAAATAAAGATTCAGGACATTCTGGAGGTAATTTGGAGCAAAACTGTGAAATTTGGTGAAATTTGGCACAAAGGGTATTTTGGTAATTTTGGACGTCCCGACACAAATTTTGGTAATTTTGGGCATCCCGACACCAAAATAAAGTTTCAGGATATTCTGGAGGTGATTTGGAGCAAAACTGTGAAATTTGACAAAAAATGGTATTTTGGTAATTTTGGGCGTCCCGACACCGAGGGTATTTTGGTAATTGCACCACCATGCCACATGTCAAAGATTCAACGAGCCGTCATTTTTAGCACACCATGCCACGTGTCGAAAATTCAGCGATCCAAAAAAAAATAATAATAAAAAAATAAAAATCAGAAAAATAATAAAAAAATAAAAAATCAGAAAAATAATAATAAAAAATTAGATTTTTTTGCCTATAAATAGATTTCGAATTTTTAGTTTCAAATGTACCTCTTCCTCTGAAATCCTTATAAATAAATTGAGAGTTCTTCATATTTTCTTATTTTATTCAGTTTTATTTTACGCTTTGTAGTAGTAATTCTATCCATCCATGAGGGGGTAACGTCTCTATGCTGAGGTAATAAGGTAATTCTTTTACTTTTTCTATTTAGATTAATCTCCCTTAAAATATAATATATAAACTATTTAAAATCTGAATTAATAAAAAAATACCGCCATTCTAGGTCGGTTGGTTATTCAATTTAAACTGGTTAAACCTGACTTAATGAGGATACCGCCATTCTAGGTCGGTTGGTTTAAATTTATATTTCTGTTCCGCCTTATGGCTGGTATATTTGAATTTGACTTAATCAGGATACCGCCATTCCGGACGGTTGGTTTAAAATATCACAAGATTATATATTATATTATTGTGAGATATCTAATAGTATATAGTAGAAGTTATTTCCTTTTACCTTAGCATTTCATTTATTATTTTAATTACTTTCTGCAATTTCATTTTCTGTCTTTTAAATTTATATCAGCTTTAGTTATATGTTGTAACTAAGTTAAATATCTAGGGTTGTGATAAAATCTAATATCACCGATTTAAAAAGGGTTAGATTATAGTTTGGGTAATTAAAGAATTATTTGTTGAGTCATAACCTTAATGCCTTTTTATTAACTGATCACTAATAAAATTGATTAGATAAAACTTAAAATGAACTAGACATAGGGATTTTAAGTTTAAAGACATTATACTCAACAACCCACGATCTTCTTTAAGGATAGATAAACCTTTAATAGATTTCCTTACAGGATAGACATATACTTGTCGGGCGGAGGTAATCAATAATTGGAATTCAATCTTAATGAATCTAGGTAATTTAATTGACATAGACATATGGTTCAATTTGATTATTCTAGGTATTTGTAAATGACCATCGGAAGAGGTTTTTACATAATTTAGTGTTCCAGATTAATAATTCAATATTTTACCCAACTATGATATAACTACTTCATCTTTTAAAAGATATTAGAAAGATTCGCAACCCTAAATCTTTGAGTCTTTTATTTTCCTTAGTATTTTCTTTTGTCTTTTTATTTATTTATTTATTTAGCAAATCTACAAAGCAAATCATTTCAAGCAATCATTCACTTCTCCCTCAATTAGATATTTGTAAATAAATAGTATCAACAACTAATAACAATAGTAGGAATTAAGTCCTCGTGGGATCGATATTTTTATACTACTTGAACGATACGTGCGCTTGCGTTATACGTGTGTGTTTACGCCGGTCAAGGTTTTGGCGCCGTTGCCGGGGACTTATTTTTCTTGAGTTATTAATTTTGAAGCTATCTAATTTACTTGTATCTAATTTTCTTTATTTTTATCTGCAATTTTTATTTGTTTCTTTTGTTTTCAGGTAATTGAAAAAATGGAATATTTTGAAAAATTACAAGCTTTACTAGAAGAAGATACACCCCAAATCCGGGAGCAACAGTCTAGTTTTCTGAGGCCTGTTGTCCAACACAACAATTATCACTGGAATTCAGAATCAAGCAACACTACATTTGCTCAACAGAATGAAATTGGGAGATGTGTAATTTGTGATGGCAACCACCCGAGCGATCAATGTATATACCTTTCAGAGTGGCAGAATTATTGGAATCATACAAGGTACGAAGAATCATCACATTTTCCATCTTATCCACCATCTACCTACGATCTTCATCAAGAACCAGATCCATCAGAGAAAGATCAGTTGAATGACATGCTCAAAGATTTGTTCGAGGAACGAGAAGCTCTATTTGAAGCACAAATTCAGAGTCAAGCAGCATATATACAAAGAATGACAGATCAAGTTAGACAATTAACAGAGAACCTGAATCACATATCTCACGGAGCAAATTCAAATACTACTGAAGAAGCCTTTCAATATCCTGAGATTCATCATGACATCATAACAGAGGATGAGGCTGAGCAGTATCAAGAGTCAGAGGTATCAGTTCAGGAGCCTGCACCAACAAAGTCTCAATTTGATTTTTATTATTCTGACTCTGACGAGGATGAAGAAACTGAGTTTTTTGTATCAACTGCACCAACAAGGAAGGATGAAACTTTCCATCCTCAGAATGAAGATCTTGGAGCATGCGTTACCATGATGTTTGAAGAAGATCTACCTGAACCATCCATTCCAGTCATATTAGAGGATGAAGACCTAAAATCTGACATTTCTTTTCATCCCCAGGTTGACAATTTGAAGCATGTATTTCACAGATGACAGATGAAGAGCTGAATATGGAAATTTTCAAATACATCTGTGAAGAAAAGGTGGAGCAAGAACCAAAGCAAATGTCTGAACAAATTGAAAATCCAGAACATTCATGAGAAACATCGCTGTTTTGGGGAGTACAATTTAGAGATATTATTCAGAAACTTGACAGAATGGAAATTCCATTCCAAGTCAAGCACCATACAAGACCTCCTGATTTTCTTTCTTTCTTTTCAGGAACCAATGGAGCAACAAAGATAAAAAAGGTGGCACAAGCACTGAATGAGACAAAACTTTTTTTGCTACCTTACCGTTGGAAAAGACCCTTCAAAAGCAACGCTCACGGGATTGTCTTTGATCGGACATCCAAAACGACGCTGAAACCTCCTTAACAGATAGATTTTAGTCACGTCTGGCTGAAGACGAAAAATTTAGCGCTAGCTGGGAGGCAACCCATTTAACCAGGTATGATCTTCTAAACTCTTCTTTTACTATTTAAGATATTTGGAACATTGTCTCATTTAGGTTTGGGGGTAAGGAGAATAGTAAATAGTACTTGTTCGTATTGTGTTTTTATTTTTAGTCCAAAAATTTTCAAAAATACAAAAAAATTGAAAAATTTTCAAAAATTACAAAAATATTTTGCATTTTTATCAAATGCATATTTAAAGCTAGGTGATGGTTTGGTGTCTTCCTTCACTCACTACCTTTCTATAAGGAAAAGCTGTGAAGGCACCTAGATAATCATTCACTTGTAGCGTGTTGTGATAGAATAGTTTGGAGGACTCGTTGTTTATTCCTGACAACAAGCGATAAGAGCCTAAGGGGCTTGGGTATTTAAGTGAGCCTCGCTCCACCCTCCCTCTGGGGAATCTACAACGGGAAGTCCATTCGATAGTTAGTCACACACCATAAATTCGTTGGCACGTACCATAAGGTATAAAAAAGGTGCGTTCACTTGGTCGCTTGAACCCTTGAGTGGGGAGTCCTAGTTGTGAACAATCCTTTGTCAGCGAGAGCCTTTTTGAAAAAAAAATGTAATTATAGTTTTATGACTAGTAGAAATATGTGGTTGTTATGTTGTCTAAAAAGATGAAATTGGTAAGAAATAGTTGTGTAAGGAATTTCCACTCCTGAGACGTATTTCAAACCTAATTCAAAACAAGTTAATTTTTGTTTATTCACTTTTGAATTATTAAATATGTAAATTCTCCATAAAACTGACTAAAATGGATCTTCATATACTTAGTTGGCAGATATTATCAACATACATGGTAACATACGGACATATGATAAAATTGAAAAGTTTGTAATATTTAGTGCTCTAGTTTAATTAGAGGAAACATCTCAAAAAGTGATGGAATAAAAAAAAAAAAAAAACAAATTACATCTGAGATCCGAGTTATTAAGTCTGTAAGGGTATTTTAATACTTAGTGCCCTAAAACCAACTGGTTTGGGAGTCATTGGCCCAAAGCTCGTTACATGGATCAAAAAGATGATAGAAAATAAATATATATATATATATCTGAAGTCTGAGTAATTAAGTCCTTAGGGGTGTCTTAACACCTGATGCCCTAAAGCCAACTGGTTTGGGAGTCACCGACCTAAAGCTCGCTACGTAGATGGAAGATATTGTATATAAATAAAAAATAGAAAAAAGAAAAAAATCAAAGAAAAAATCAGAAAATTCAGAAAAATTATTCCATTGCTACAATAAGGTGTGAAATCTGATAAAACTTTAAGACAAAAATATTACTCTCTTAAGAACTGCACTTATGACCGTTGTGGGCAAAAATGAGTTGTTTAATATTTTGTTGGCTGTGTATATGAAGAATGGTAAAAATAATCGGAGAATTTACTTATTTAGTAATTTAGAATGAAACAAAACAACTAATAACTTGGAGTAGAAGTTTCACATGATTAGTCACTAACTTCTTTATTCTCTTTTCGCTTGTCTTTTTACTTTTGTGTGCATTAGTTTCACTACCTTTTTACTTTTATAAAATGTTTGTGGGTATCATTACTGTAAACCCTCACGAGACTACAACTCGTCCACTAGGAACACCTATGGGTTTAAAGGCTTGTTGCATATGCTAAATGCAATCGTGATCCCTACGAAAGTGGCTTAGTTAAATTTTTATTATGTTATTTTATTTTGCTCGAGGACTAGCAAAATGTTAGGTTTGGGGGTGTGATGAGTGGTAAAACTATCACTATTTCCCACTCATTTAACTTGATATTTTGTATAGTTTCTTGAGTTTTGTGAATATTTTGATGTGTTTTGTGTTATTTTGTAGATAAATAAAGTTTCAGGACATTCTGGAGGTGATTTGAAGCAAAACTGTGAAATTTGGTGAAATTTGGCAAAAAGGGTATTTTGGTAATTTTGGGCGTCCCGACACAAAGGGTATTTTGGTAATTTTGGACATCCCGACACAGAAATAAAATTTCAGGACATTCTGGAGGTGATTTGGAGCAAACTGTGAAATTTGGCAAAAGGGTATTTTGGTAATTTTGGGCGTCCCGAGCAAAAGGGTATTTTGGTAATTTTGGGCGTCTGCCACGTGTCAAAGATTCAACGAGCCGTCTTTTTTAGCACACCATGCCACGTGTCAAAAATTCAGCGATCCAAAAAAAAAATAATAAAATAATAAAAATCAGAAAAATAATAAAATAATAAAAATCAGAAAATAATAATAAAAAATTAGATTTTTTTTGCCTATAAATAGATTTCGAATTTTTAGTTTCAAATGTACCTCTTCCTCTGAAATCCCTATAAATAAATTGAGAGTTCTTCATATTTTCTTCTTTTATTCAGTTTTATTTTACGCTTGTAGTAGTAATTCTATCCATCCATGAGGGGGTAACGTCTCTATGCTGAGGTAATAAGGTAATTCTTTTACTTTTGCTATTTAGATTAATCTCCCTTAAAATATAATATATAAACTATTTAAAATCTAAATTAATAAAAAGATACCGCCATTCTAGGTCGGTTGGTTATTCAATTTAAACTGGTTAACCTGACTTAATGAGGATACCGCCATTCTGGTCGGTTGGTTTAAATTTATATTATGTTCCGCCTTATGGCTGGTATATTTGAATTTGACTTAATCAGGATACCGCCATTCCGGACGGTTGTTTAAAAATATCACAAGATTATATATTATATTATTGGGAGATATCTAAATAGTATATAGTAGAAATTATTTCCTTTTACCTTAGCATTTCATTTATTTATTTTAATTACTTTCTGCAATTTCATTGTCTGTCTTTTAAATTTATATCAGCTTTAGTTATGGTTGTAACTAAGTTAAATATCTAGGGTTGTGATAAATCTAATATCACCGATTTAAAAAGGTTAGATTATAGTTTGGGTAATTTAAAAGAATTATTTGTTGAGTCATAACCTTAATGCCTTTTTATTAACTGATCACTAATAAATTGATTAGATAAAACTTAAAATGAACTAGACATAGGGATTTTAAGTTTAAAGACCTTATACTCAACAACCCACGATCTTCTTTAAGGATAGATAAACCTTAATAGATTTCCATACAGGATAGGAATATACCTGTTGGGCGGGGGTAATCAATAATAGGAATTCAATCTGAATGAATCTAGGTAATTTAATTGACATAGACATATGGTTCAATTTGATTATTCTAGGTATTTGTAAATGACCATCGGAAGAGGTTTTTACATAATTTAGTGTTCCAGATTAATAATTCAATATTTACCCAACTATGATATAACTACTTCATCTTTTAATAGATATTAGAAAAATTCACAACCCTAGATCTTTGAGTCTTTTATTTTCCTTAGTATTTTCTTTTGTCTTTTTATTTATTTATTTATTTAGCAAATCTACAAAGCAGATCATTTCAAGCAATCATTCACTTCTCCCTCAATTAGATATTTGTAAATAAATAGTATCAACAACTAATAACAATAGTAGGAATTAAGTCCTCGTGGGATCGATATTTTTATACTACTTGAACGATACGTGCGCTTGCGTTATACGTGTGTGTTTACGCCGGTCAGGAAGTCTTTAGGTCGTATGGTTGTCTTCCCTTGTGGTGTATGGGCTTGTGGGCCCTGTGTAGGCTCGACATCACATAGATTGGGCCTTGATGGCAACTCATAATGCTGTTTTGGGCCAAATGAAGGCAAAAATGCATGTCTTTATACACGTCTGATACGTGGGCCTGAGATATAATGACATTTTGGTAATTGGTCCAAATTTGGCCAGTACAGTTTATCACACACTCTTTTAGTCAATGAGATATTTGCTTGGGAGTAATCAACAAGTATGTCATATGAAATCACCATGTCGTTTGGAATACCGGTGTTGCTTACACTAGACGAAGTTCATGCTACGTCGATTGGACCAGATGAGGGTCCAAGAGTTTTCTCGGTCGACTGGACCAGATCATGGTCTCAGAGATTCTCTGACCCGACGAAGGTCATCAGAGAATGTCTTTTTCGACTAGACCAGATGAAGATCCAGGGTAATCTTCATTCGACTAGACTTGAAGAAGGCCCAATAGAGTTTTCAATGTCATCTGAACCAGATGAAGGTCCAGAGCTTCAACCTGACCTATCAAAGGTCAATGGGAATGTTATCGTCGACTGAACCAAATGATGGTCCAGGATAATCGCCAGTCGACTAGACTTGAAGAAGGTCTAAGGAAGTCTTCAACGTCGTCTAGACCAAATGAAGGTCCATGAATCAATCTGACCCGACGAGGGTTATGGGGAATGTTTCTGTTGACTGGACTAAAGAGGGTCCAAGGGAGTCTTCAACGTTGTCTGGACCAGATGAAGTTCAAAATCTTCAATTTGACTCGTTAAGAGTCATAGGTAATGTTCCCGTTGATTGGAACATATGAAGGTTCAGGATGATCTCCAATTGACTAGACCTGAAGAATATTCATAGGAGTCTTCAACGTCGTCTGGACCAGATAAAGGTCCAAGTCCTCAACTTGACTCGATAAGAATCATGAGGAATGTTCACATCGACTAGACCAGATGAATGTGCACAATAATCTCCAGTCCACTAGACCTGCAGAAGGTCTAAGGGAGTCTTCCACATCGTCTGAACCAGAGGAAGCTTCAGGTCTTCAAATTGACTCCTCAAGGTCATGGGAAATGTTCTCGTTGACACACTCACAAAGTGGTTCTTTACTCCCAAGTATAAGAGTTTAGAAGTAATAAAATAACCCGGTAAGTTCAGGGTCGATCCATATGGAGTAGATTTAGTAAAATAAAATAATAATTTGAGTGAAAATAAAAGATTTGATTTGTTTGAAGTGATTGAAAATTTTAAATTAGATTACAACAAAAAAATAAAGGGTTGGGTTAGGGGATCCAATTTTAATATTTCAAATTTAGAAATCTCACTATTTATAATATATAAATTGTCATTATTACTAATCAATGTTTTTCGGGAATTAAATATGCCAAAACATATAAAACCAGTCATAAAGGCGGGGTGATAACTTCTGTCTATAACAAGTCCAGTTAGGTACTCAATTATACCAAATAAATAAAACAAGCCATTTCGCCAGTAACAAAATTTGTCAATCATTAATCCAGATTTAAATTAAATAATAATCATTAAATTACAATTTATATATTATAATATAAGTGAGATTAATTTATATTTTCATATAAAAAGCTTCACCCTTTAACCCATCAAAAAGAATTCGCTACTCATATTTTGAATAAAACCACTCATAATTTTATTACTGAAATAAAAAAAATTACAAGAAAGCTTTTAAAAATATAAAGCACACAAGCGTTAAAACTCCACAAATTTTCAGTAAAAACTATGGAATCTAGGATGAGTAAATAAGGTGCTGAGCACCTCTATTTATTCGGGGTGACAAAACGAATCAACGAATCGAATTCGTGACGAATTCTAAACGAATCGAATTGTAATGCCCTAAATTCGAATTCGATTCGTTTATTAAATGAATCTTGATATTAGGATTCGGATTCGATTCGTTTAATGAACGAATATTCTTATTCGATTCGTTTATTCGTTTACATAAATCAAACGAATCGAATCGAATTTATTATTCGTTTACTATTCGCATCCGATTCATTTACTATTCGCATCCGATTCGTTTATATCAAATTAAACGAATCGAATTTTGTATTCGATTCATTTAATCAAAATAAAATACAAAATCTAAGCATCCATTTCATACCATATTCAATAACATATTCGTTGTTATAGTCTTAAAATCCTTACAACAAGCTCCAAATTTCAAATTACAAATCAATTGCATAATAACACTTAAAATCTTCAAAACACATTTTGACCAAAATCTTGAATACAAGTTGAGACGGTAAAGGCAAACTTTTTTATCATTATCATCCGGGATGAAAATCCTGTAAATAAAATAAAATTATATTATTGAGTTATTTTTTTAAAAATAAATTATTTTTGAAAAAGAGGTAAGAAAAAGAATATCTCAGCTTAATCACAGTCACCTAAAAATTATTCACACTTGTATCTGCAAAGAGAAATCAAATATATGTAAGCCACCACCCAAATTTCCATAACATTACACAAAACAAGCTCAGTAATATGCAATCTGACCAAAAAATCAATTTAAATTCATATTTCATTCAATGGTGAAATGTCAGCATAATAGTTAAGTAAAGCATGAAATGCCACATGAAACACAATACATATGTTATACCTAATGTGCCTCTGCCTGATGAGCACTCGGGCATGGTGGATGGACTTAGCCATACCACTCTTAAACACAAGGGTCTGTAGACGACGCTCGAGAAAGTTCTCCACTGTGAGGGCCAACACATAATCAAACTTATTCTGGTCTTCTTCCAAAAACCCATACCTGTGCATCCTCCTGAGAAGAGCCTCACCTTCAAAAATACGACGTGGGTTCTTCTCATCAAGGGTGAGCAGATCCCTTGCAGCATTTCGAATGCGGCTCAGAGCATACTGAACCCTCTAGAGCTCCCTCTTGCAAGGAAGCCCGTACTCTCCCACAAGCCGCAACTCAGCATCCAAACGCTTCTTCTCATAAGGACGTCTAGGCTTCTTGAAGGTTTTCCCATCTATTCGTATATATAGATTACCAGGAGATTTGAGTTTAGTTGAAATTTGAGGTTTGATTGAGTTGAGAGTGTTGGTTTGAAGATTGGGAGAGAATATAGATTGAGAGCGGCGGCATTTAACTTTAGATTTTAGGTTTAGGTTTAGTTTTTTACTTTAGTCTTTATATACTTAGGTTAAACATACTAAATGACTAAAATATCCTTAACTTTTAATAATTATAATCAACAAAAATGGTAAATTAGTAATGTAATTAAACGGATACTAAACGAATTGGATTCGAATTCGATTCGTTTATGATTCGTTTAATAAACGAATTCTAAACGAATAAACGAATTGATAAGCTCAAATTCAGATTCGATTCGTTTATTAAACGAATCGAATCGAATTGACCTATTTATTAAACGAATCCATTTTTCGAAACCCATATTTGCTTTAAAGCGAATCGAATCGAACGAATAAACGAATCATAACCCAAATTGCCACCCCTACTATTTATAGAGGGCTCGGCACCCTCTAACAATTTTCATTGCGTAATAGCAATGCAAATTAGTCAACAATGGGCCAATCCACCTTTCAACATGATTACTTGTAGATATTTGAGTTTTCTTTCATCTGAAACTGAAATTGCCTCAATCCGATATCAAAGTAAAAAGTTATGGCCAAAATACGAAAATTACGCAGGGTCAAAATTTCTGAATTTGTACATTGTTATAATGCCCTTTCAAGTTTTTTGCCTCCAAAATCCAAATGTCACGTTCATTTTTCTAGTTATGCATCCAAAGTATTATTTCACCTAAAAAATATATAAAACATAAATTTAATTATTATTTTACAAAAATGTTAAATTAAGAGGATTAGTGAAACTATAAGTGTAAAATGATTAATTTTTCTTTTAATACATGTGCACTTTTTAGTGTTCATCATACCCCCTAACCACCTTATTACTAGTCTCTAGTCATTTTAAGCGAAAACTTAAAAGAAAAATTCTTATCTAAGTTAATAATTATTTTCTTTCTTTCTAAATAATCAAATAAATATTTTTTTCCTGTACTTTTTATCATTATTCTATACACACATAAAACAAAGTATAAATCAATTCATTCTGCCCACAATATTCACAAGTCTAGTTGAAAATAGAGTTATATTTTTGCCACAAAGTTATATCAGAATTCACATCTTTTGGCAATGGTAATTTATTTATATACAAAAATAGTTTTCTTTAAAAAAAAATAAAATAAAATACATCTTCAATCTTTGTAACGAGCTTTGGGCCAGTGACTCTCAAACCAGTTGACTTTAGGTTATTTGGTGTTAAGACACCCTTACAGACTTAATTATTTGGATATCATATATTAAAAAGAAGTGTCTGATTTCCTTAAGCTTTCTCTTTAACCCATGTAACGAACTTTGGACCAGTGACTCTCAAACCAGTTGGCCTTATGGCATTAAATGTTAAAACACCTATACAGACTTAATTGCTCAAGTTAGAGAGGCTACAAAATCGAAATTATTTAAACACATTTTTTTTTTACAAAATCTATATCATTTTACGCGAACAATCACTGCTTACTGAGGCAAGATGTCTGGTTACTAAGTAAAAATTTGATTATTATCATTTTTTAAAATTTAACTCAAGCTCTACCGCTTTACGCGAACAATCACTACTTGTTGAGGTAAGATGTCCGGTTACTAAGTAAAAGCATGGTAAGTTTTTTTTTGAATAAAAACACAAATTTCATTACTTTTAGTTGATATCTCCAACAAACTAGAAAACTGAATATTACAAAATTTCCACTTACAACTTATGTTCATATGTTACCGTGTATGTGATAATACCTGTCAAATGAGCATATAAAGATCAAATTTAAGTAATATTATGGAGAAATCAGAAATTTAAATGATTCAAAAGGAAAGAAACAAAAATAACTTGTTACTGATTAAATTGAGATACGTCTCAGGAGAGAAAACTCCTTACACTGTCATCTCTGAACAATAATTATACTTGGTTAGTCAAAAATTTGTTGTTAGTTTGTGTGTAGTTTTTTTTTTTTTTGAAAAAATAAAACAAAATATTTTTTTTACACACAAAATAACAACAAAGCAAAAACAACATAAAAAATTATTTATTTTTTTACATAAAACAACAACACAAAAACGAAAATATTATTTTGAAAGAAAAACACAATAATGAAACATAAAACATAAAATAAAAACTATCTAGTCAACTATCCCCTCCCCCAACCAAATTGAGACATTGTCCCTAATGTATGAATAAGAAGAAATGGAGTTTAGAAGACATCACCAGATTAGCGTGGAATTGAAAATTGAATGTACGACTATTTAAAAGAAAATTACAAATTAAGATCAAAGTCCACTCTACGCTTCTTGCCACGATCGTTATCAAACCAGTTCAACTTGGAAAGAATGGGGTCGATTTTTGGTTTATAAATTAAGAGTTGGTCAATTAATTCATCAGCTTTCATTGCAGTTAGGATGATATCTTTTACCGGTTTCGAAATGAACCCAAGTTTTTTGGAATCCGCAAGAAATACTAAAATAAAATCGAAAAAAATGGTCAACATTAAGTAGTCCAATGGGTTTTCGGTGAATGTTCAAGTTCGCCCATGATGCAACTGTGAAGATTTCTTCCAACGTGCCTAGCCGACCTGGTAAAGCAATAAAAACGTCAGCATGATTAATCATTTCAGCAAGTCTTTCAGACATACCTGAGACAATGGATTCTTCTCCATTTGATTTTTTGATGAGATTTTCGTCTACCAAATGTTTTATAATGATCTCTAAAACTTGACTGTCACCTTCTTGCACGACCTTTGAAACACATCCCATCAATCCAAGATTGGCACCGTCATATACTAAGTGCATGTTTCTTTCCGCCATAACTCTACCCAATTCTTTTGCAGCTTCAACAAATTCTGGTTTAGTTCCAGAGCTAGTTCCACAAAACACATAGATATTAGTGGCTCGTCTTCTTGAAGTTGTCTTCATTTTTGTTCTCTCTCTTATTTGGATGTGTCGAAAAGAGAAATGACGAGCTGTATTTATGGATCCTGAAAAAGGTGAGTAATAAAAGCACTAGTATCTGTAAAATGACAATTGTCAGATGAACAGTAAAATAGATCATGAAAGTCAAAAAGTTTAGATACTGTCGGTAAAAACTAAAGTAAAGAAAATCAAAAAAATAAATTAAAGTAAAACAAAACAATAATTTAAAGGAAAGGAAATCAAAGCAATAAATTGAAACAATATGTACTGGTAGTTGTGATTGTGGCTCACATCTTCCTCTGGTTTTACGTATAGTAACGACTTGAACGCCCTCTATGGGTCGGGGATATACTTCTCATCCAATTTTCTTATAAATTGGCAAACAAGGTCTTTTAAAGTCAGATTTTCGAGACTATATTGTTGTCTTTCTTTTTGAAATTGTGTATGCAAATTGCGAATTACTCAATGAACATGTCCAATATGATGCCTCTCAAGATCTACTGTGATAGATAAAAAAGTTGTTGGCACTCTCTGATAACTCATACATTGACAAAGTGTTGAAGAGATTCAACATGGATCAGTCCAAGAGGGGCTGCTTCCGGTGTCACATGACGCCTCTCAATCTAAGGACATGTGTCATAAAACTCAAGATGAGAGAGATTCAATGAATCGGATCTTGTTCGCTTAAGCAGTCAGATCGATCATGTATGTCATAACATGTACGCGACCTGGTGTCTCATACGTTTTGAGCATATGTAGTCACAATCAGGTCGATCCAGGTGATGGTCACTGGATTGATGTTAAGAACATCCATAAGTATCTTAGAGGAACTAAGGATGCCTTCTTAGTATATGGGGAAAAAGAACTTGAGGTGAGTGGGTTCACCGATGCAAGTTTCAAAACCGATAAAGACGACTATAAGTCGCAATAAGGGTACATATTTTGTTTGAACAACGGAACAGTGAGCTTGAAATCTTCCAAGTAAGATATTGTTGTCGATTCAACAACAAAAGCATGATACATTACTGCAGCTGAGGCAGCTAAAGAAGTATTTTGGATCTATAAAATTCCTAATTGGATTAGGAGTAGTTCTGTTAGCAGCTGAGCTGGGCTACAACACAGGCTAAGGAATTACTGTCTCATCAATGATCCAAGTATGTACTTCGATGGTTTCATCTGATTCGTGAGATCATACATTGTGGCAATGTCAAGATCGAAATATCGTTTCAGATGATAACCTTATAGATCCGCTGACGAAAGCGATATCTCAGCAAAATTTTGAGCGACCCGTACATAGTTCAGGTATTGGACACTTGAGTGATTGGCTATAGGCCAAGTGTGAGATTATTGGACAATTATGACCCATAGCATCACTATTTGTAAAAGACATGGTGTTTTTGTACAAATTAACTATGTGACAAATGAAATTGCTCTTTTATCATTTTGTAATTGGATTACTTGGAAATATAAATGATAAAAGTCCATATGATTAGTACCAGATTAATAAGATATGAGACAATATTAATCCATGAAAGGTTTAATCATTAAATATCCATAGTCGTAGTATTATCGAGACTGGACATCGATAATGCGAAATAGACTAGTATTACTCTTGTGTGCGTTATGGAAGCTTAACGACATAGTTCTCATATATTTAAGTATTGGATACTTATGCAAGTGTGATAGGAGGTTCTGTTAGCCGTTGGACCGGGAACAACTTCACTCTGGATAGACCCCTCGGAATCCCATTGGTAGTATGACTATGTGTCTATGGGAATTTTAATCAGGGTAGGTGTATTGCTAATACTTGCGACAATCAGTATACTTTGGTTTGATAGGAGGTTCTGTTAGCCGTTGGACTGGGAACAACTTCACTCTGGATAGACCCCTCGGAATCCCATTGGTAGTATGAATATGTGTCTATGGGAATCTGAATCAGGGTAGGTGTATTGATAATACTTGCGACAATCAGTATACTTTGGTTTTGGTTGTCCGGAGCTTTAACAGGTTCTGTGTACGCCTCTTCTGGGTTTACTGAAAATCATAGTGTATTGGGTGTGATGTCAAGATGAAAGTATCACTTCAGTCATATGGAGATGATGATCACGCAGAGATACATAATTAGTACTCTTAAATGCTGTAGCTATCGGGATATCATGACTAGGTCATGATTATCCGATTACAGAGACTAGTGGCTAGTGATCCGATATATGCTTCGTACGGGGCAGACACAATTCCAGCCCTAGGCCTAGCATGTGACATCCGATACTGGATCGTAATACGCAATACAATTTATACTACGCCTGATACAGATTATATATTCCTCGTTGAATATTTCTGGAGAATTGGGTAGGCACGGTGCTTTGCTAGAAGCCAACCATGTCTTGTAAATCGGTGAGAATGTGGTATGGGGTACGCACGTGTCGGATAGTCCGACAACCGTATTTACTACCCATATATCCAGGGATCTCTTAGGTCGCTTCCCAAAGATTCACCGATGACATTTGACTCGAACAGAATTAATCTGGGATTAATTATGAGAGAGAAAATTAATATGGGATTAATTGCGGCAAGAATTTTATCTGAGATTAAATTCGTCTAGAAGAGAGAACGCGATTAATTTGGAATTAATCGGTAAAATAAATTTAATAGTTAAATTAGATTTTACTATTTAATTTATTTAATTGGGCTAAAATAATATATCGGATATATTAATTGAAATTGGATTTCAATACGGAATTAAAATTGGATTTTAATTCATCCGAACGAATTAATTTGGAATTAATTCATAAGCGACTTTCGTAATAATTTTGCGAGACATTATTATTTAATTAAATTAGATTTAATTACGTTGCGACGGAAAATTCGTTTAATCGGATTAAACGAACCCGGGCCCAAAGTGTGTTGTATAAGCGAACTAAATTTGGAATTTAAAGTGGTGAGACCCACTTTACTTATATCAAATGTTTGACATTTGATGGAGGTAGTTGGGCTTTAAATTAAATGAAACCATTTACTTTTCACCTACTTTGTTTTTGGTAAATAATTTGTTAAACTTGGTTTTGGAAACCAAAAGACAACACAACACAAAACTCTCTCTTTCTTTTCTCTCTACATGGCCGAAACTTCTTCTTCTTCTTGGAGGAAAATTTTGTTTCAATTTTGTTCAAGCTAGCACTTAAAGGGGTCAAGGAAAGGTGATAGAGAAACTCACCATTGAGTTTGGAACACTCAACAAAGCCTGAAGCTTCCTCATCCAATGAGAATTTTTGAAATTCCAAACTGATCAATGTAAGTTATTTCCGCAAATTTTCTTGGTAGATTCACACACAAATCATGTCTTAGAGATCATTGACATGTCTAGGACACTAACAATGGTATCATGAGCCACCTAAACTTTATTTGAAACCTAGGGTTTATGGACTTTAATTTGGGGATTTTGCTTGGAGTATGAATTTTCCTAAATTGATTGTTTGGTTATGCTTAGATTATGATAACTTGGAGTTATGCATGATTGGATTTGAGAAAATTGATTAGATTATTTTTTCCCCAAAAACCCAAGCATGGCCGAATGGTACCCTAGGTCATCTCACGGTGATTTTTTGAATTTAGACTATTGGATTAGTTTAAAGCATGAAATGAATGTTAATTGTTGGTTTAATTGGATTGAAATCAAAATTGAATGTTGTTTCATGTGATTGCCGTGAGTATGAAGCATGCTGGAATGAGTTGATTTTGCTTCAATTTTGTGTTGGACATGAATTTGAAATTGAGCATGATTAATTGGATTAATTAATGTTTTGGAAACATTAGATTAATTGATTAATTGTGTTAATTACACTTTAATTGGATTAATATGTAATTTGGAATAATATGTTAATTTAATTTGTTGTAATTGGGCTAATGGGCTTGGTTGGGCCAAGTTTGGTTTTGGTCAATTGGGTTGGATCCAATTGGGCCTAAAACCATTTCCATAAAGTCCAAATATGACTTTTGGGCCTTTAAAAATTTAATTGGGCCTAATGGGCCTAAATTGATTTTTGGCATAGGGTGATTCCTATTTGGGCCTTGGCATCTTGGGTTTGATCCATAATAGCCAAAGCCCATGCCTAAAGAATTAATTGAAAGCCCATTGGACTTTAATTGAATTGGCATTGGATGCTATTGGGCCTTTGAGACCCATTTAGATTGGATTTGGAATTCAAGTCTAAAAGGCACTATTAAAAGTGTAATTGTTTAATTTGGAATTAAACATGAATTAGTATTGAATACAATTTGAATTGGATTTAAAATTGTAGTTCGATATAATTCAAGAATGCGTACTCTGAGTATTTATTCTTAAACGAGTTGGACTCGCACAAATCAAATCGTTGTATTAACATTGGATGGTCATTAATCAAAGATTAATTAATTGGATTAGATTGATTGATAACATGCTTTGTGTGAAGACTTGGATGTATTTGTATGAATAATGTATATCAGATGGATATTAGATGGGTGTAGGTAATTTTGGAAATTATTTTAAGTAATGACTCCTCAGTTTCGTCGTCAGAACAAAGTATTGGATCCTTATAGTATGATATTGAAATTGAAGGATCTTCACAGATCTAACCTTAGATCTCAGAAGTATGAATTGCAAAAGAAGCTCTTTCGCTCGCTTATGTCAGAGGGTAAATCTGATGAGCACTATGTGTCGCAGATGATTGCTGACATCGAACAGCTAGGTCAGCTGGGCATAATCTTCGAGGCCGACACTTCCATAGATTTGATCTTACATTCTCGGCCCGATAGTTGGGGCGGGTTCATCATGAACTATAATATGATGAACCAAGAGAAAACTCTTGGAGAGTTAATTACGATGCTAAAAGAAGCAGAGCCAGAGCTTCTGAAGGGCAAGAAGCGCAAGACGCATCTTACTTCGACATCCCAGAAGGCCAAGGCTTGGCCGAAGGCTTCTGGGGGTGTGAAGAAGAAAAAGAAAAAAGGGCAAGGCTAAATCATCACAGTCTTCTAGGAAGACTAAGGACATATCCCAAGACGTCTACCTATATTATAGAAAACGGGGTCACTGAAAGCGTGACTGCCGTGAGTACAAGGCGGAGTTGAAGGAAGTGAAGACGGGCAAGGCTCCGGCTTCAGGTATGTTTGTTATAAACATGTCCACTACTGGTTTTAAAATTGGATTTTTGATTCTGGATGTGGTACGAACATATGCACTGGTGTGCAGGATCTACTGATTAGCAGGATACTGGCTTCAGACGAGATCAACCTACAAGTCGAAAATAGGACGAGAGTCGCTATTTTGGTCGTTGGGACCTATGTTTTGTATCTGCCCTTGGGGCATGTAATTACATTAGATGACTGTTATTATGTGCCTAGTTTGACTAAGGAACATCATCTCTGTATCTAATTTAACCCGATGCGGGTATACCTTTGTATTCATAAACACTGGGTGTTTTGTATATAAAGATGACATTTTGATATATACAGTCTTTATATTTTTAATATAAATGAATCTCAAACATATAATATGACAAACAAAAGGCTGAAATTGAGTAAAACAAATGAAACTTATATGTGGCATTGTCGTCTGGGACACATTAACAGGACTCGTATATCCACATTTTCGAAGAGTGGATACTTGGATGGATTTGATCCTAATTCATATGATGTCTGCGAATCTTGTTTATTAGGCAAAGTGCCTAAAACGCCTTTTAGCGGTAAAGGTGTACGTGCCGCCGAGCTGTTAGCCCTCGTTCATGGTGACGTATACGGGCCCATGTCTAGCTAGGATAGAGGAGGATATGAATACTTTGTAACCTTTACAGATGTTGCATCGCGTTATGGTTATGTGTATCTTATGACACACAAGTCGGAAACTTTTGATATACTCAAAGAGTTTCGACACGAAGTAGAAAAACAGACCGGTAAAAGTATTAAAACATCACGGTTGGACCGTGGTGGAAAATACTTAAGCAATGAGTTTCTCGATTACTTGAAAGAGTATGGTATTCTTTCACAGTAGACTCCTCCCGGAACACCTCACTTGAACGATGTGTCCGAACGGAGAAATCGAACTTTGTTAAACATGGTAAGGTCAATGATGAGTCGCACTGAGGTACCAATTTCCTTCTGGAAAAACGCATTGGATAGTGTAATACTTATTTTGAATAAGGTTTCGTCAAATTCTGTTGGACATACTCCATATGAAATATTGATATGAAAGAAACTGGGTTTCTCATTTCTGAAGATTTGGGGATGTTGGGCATACGTTAAACGTTTGGATGGTACCAAATTTGAATCCAAATCGGATAAGTGCCTATTTGTAATTGGTTATCCTAGGGAAACCAAAGGATATTATTTCCACAACCCATAAGAGAACAAAATATTTGTTGCTCTCCATGCGGTTTTCCTTAGAGGAATTCCTAAATGCAGTAGTAAGTGAGAGGAAAGTAGAACTCAATGAAAATTAGAGTAATACTGTTCCTGTCACCTATCCCCTCACAGAACATGAACAATTCATCAGGGATGAGACTGTTCCACAATCTTCTAATACACAAGAACCGCGTAGGTTGGAGAGAGTCAGAAAACAACCTAAGAGGTATGGGTTTCTGATCTCAGCTCATGTAGACATTAATCTTATTGAGGATAATAAACCGGCTACGTATGAGGAAGCGATACAAATATCGACTCCGCTTTATGGAAAGAGGCCATGAAGTCCAAAATGGATTCCATGTATACCAACCAAGTTTGGACAATGGTTGATGTACCAGAAGGCATTGTGCCTATTGGTAGTAAATGGGTCTTCTTGGTGAAGACAGACAAGGATGGCAACATACAAATGTACAAAGCTAGGCTTGTAGCGAAAAGGGTATAGTCATTAACATGGTGTCGATTACGAGAAAACCTTTTACCCGTTGCCATGATTAAATCCATTCGGATAATGCTTGCTAATGCTGCATATTTCGATTATGAAATATGGCAGATGAACGTCAAAATCGCTTTCCTTAACGTAAAAGGATGTTTATATGTAAAACCCTGACGGTTTTGTAGTACCAAAACATGCAAACAAGGTTTGCAAGTTAAATCGATTCATTTATGGATTGAAGCAAGCATTGCATTCTTGGAACCAAAGTTTTGATGAGATCATAATGGTATATGGTTTCATTCAAAACGACGATGATTCTTGTGTATATAATGTTGGTTTCTAATTAGGTCCCAAGATCATGAAATCAAGCATAAAATTCGCATGAATACACAAAGGAGTAAGGCGGAATACATACTCACATTGATCGGATCTTGCAACGCGATGAACACAAGTCTTCAAGCTTCTCAAACTCGCGGTAATGGAGCTCCTTGTGCTGCTGGACTGCTCGGTTTTGGTCCTTCTTGTCTCTCCAAGATTCGGCCATGGGTGGACTCCATGGAAGCTCCAAGCTTCAAGCTCCAAAACGATTCCATGCTCACAAGTTCACTGCCCTATCACCTTTGTATCACTCATGGTGTGCTAGCACTAAGTCTTCTTCCTTGCTTCCCATTGATTCGGTCAAACCAGAAATTTTGAGAGGAAGAAACGGTTCCAAACCCGTGAAGGAGAAGGAGAAGAAAAGAGAGGGAAAAGGGTTTTCACAGGAAACCGTGTGGAGAGAGAGAGAATTAGTCAAAAAGAAAAAGTGTAAAATGCTTTTTATATTTTCCAAAATAATAAAGCCATATACCACTTTTTCAATTTTCAAAAAGTCAAAAGCAAAAGGATTAATGCTTTTCAACTACTACATCAATCAATCAAATCAAGTGACAACTTGTCACATCACTCAAAGTGACTAATGATTTAACGCTTGATGTGACTTGCGATTTGATGCTCGATTTGACTTGCGTGCCGCACTCGAATTTAAAATGCGAATGCGCTCGCAAATAATCCCGGGCTCGGGTTCGCTAATTCCAAATTAACGAATTTTCCGTTGCGTCGTAATTAAATGATTATGCTTAGCGAAATCACTATTCACGTTGCTAACGAATTAATTCTAAATTAATTCGTTCGCCCGAATTAAAATCTAATTTTAATTCTACGTCGAAATCCAATTTCGCATAATATATCGAATATATTATTTTATCGATTAATTCCAAATTAATCGTTTTCTCTCTTTAATTAATATTTTATCCCAGATAAAATGTCTCTGTAATTAATCCCAGATTAATTTTCTCTCTTCTAATTAATCTCATATTAATAAAGTGCGAGTTATACATCATCGGTGAATCTTTGGGAAGCGACCCATGAGATCCCCGGATACGTTGGCAGTAAATACGGTCGTCGGACTATCCGAACACGTAAGTACCTCGTGCTACGTTTATACCGATTTACAAGACAAGGTTGGCTTCTAGCAAAGCGTCATGCCTACCCAATTCTCCAGAAATATCCTTATAGGAATATGTGATCTATATCAAGCGTAGTATACCGAAGTATTGCGTATTTCTGTCCAGTATCGGATGTTCACGTGCTAGGCCTGGGGCTGGAATTGTGTCTGCCCGTACGAAGCATATATCGGATGTCTGGCAACTAGTCTCTATAATCGGATATACATGACCTAGTCATAATATCCCGATAGCTCGAGCATTTAAGAGAACGAGTTCCGTATCCTACGTGACCATCATCTCCATATGACTGGAGTGACACTTCCGTCTTGACATCACACCCAACACACTACTATTCCCAATATACCCAGTATCGGCGTACACAGAACCTGTTAAAGCCCTGGACGACCTTAACTAAAGTATATTGATTGTCGTATGTATTAGCGGTGCAAGTCTCAGGTTAAGACCAAATACACCTACCTTGTTTGCAGACTCCCATAGACACATAGTCATACTACCAATGGGATTCTGCGGGGGGGTCTATCCAGAGCGAAGCTGTTTCCCGTACCATCGATAAAACACAACCTCCTATTACACTTGCATGAGTATCATATACCCAAATATATGAGAACTATGTCGTTGTGCCCTCACAAACGTGCACAAATGTAATACTTGTCTTTTACGTATTTATCGATGTCCAATCTCGATAATACTCTGACTAGGGATATTTAATGATTTATCCTTCGTGGAATGATACTGTCTCATATCATTCTCCGTCCAGGATCAAATCATAGGGACCTCCTATAATTTATACATTTAGGTGATCTAATCACAAATGATAAGAGTGCAAACTCCTTTGTCACATAGTTAATTTGTACAACAACACCATGATCTGTACAAATAGTGACGCTATGGGTCATAATTGTCCAACATATAAGAAGGTTAGTGGGAGCGCACTGACATTCATTGTCTAATATAATGATGATGTATTGCTTCTTAGCAATGACATTCCCATAATAAAATCGGTGAAAGCTTGGCTTTCATTAAAATTTTCCATGAAATTCTAGGGAGAGACAACATTTATTCTAGGAATAAGGATCTACTGGGATAGATCTAAAAGTTGTTGGCACTCTCCGAGAACTCGTACGTTGATAAAGTGTTGAAGAGATTCAACTTGGATCAGTCCAAGATGGGCTGTTTCCGGTGTCACATGGCGTCTCTCTATCTAAGGACATGTGTCCTAAAACTCAAGATGAGAGAGATTCAATGAATCGGATCCCGTTCGCTTAAGCAGTCGGATCGATCATGTATGCCATAACATGTACGTGACCTGGTGTCTCATACGCATTGAGCATATGTAGTCACAATCAGGCTGATCCAGGTGATGGTCACTGGATTGATGTTAAGAACATCCATAAGTATCTTAGAGGAACTAAGGATGCCTTCTTAGTATATGTGGAAGGAGAACTTGAGGTGACTGGGTTCACCGATACCGGTTTCCAAACCGATAAAGACGACTATAAGTCACAATAAGGGTACATATTTTGTTTGAACAACGGAACAGTGAGCTGGAAATCTTCCAAGCAAGATACTGTTGCCGATTCAACAACAAAAGCAGGATACATTGTTGCAGTTGAGGCAGCAAAAGAAGAATTTTAGATCTATAAAATTCCTAATTGGATTAGGAGTAGTTCTGTTAGCAGCTGAGCTGGGCTACAACACAGGCTAAGGAATTACGGTCTCATCAATGATCCAAGTATGTACTTCAAAGGTTTCATCTGATTCGTGAGATCATATATCATGGCGATGTCAAGATCGAAAGATCATTTTAGATGATAACCTTGTAAATCCGCCGACGAAAGTGATATCTCAGCAAAATTTTGAGCGACCCGTACATAGTTCAGGTGTTTGACACTTGAGTGATTGGCTATAGGCCAAGTGGGAGATTGTTGGACAATTATGACCCATAGCATCACTATTTGTAAAAGACATGGTGTTTTTGTACAAATTAACTTTGTGACAAAGGAAATTGCTCTTTTATCATTTTGTAATTTGATTACTTGGAAATATAAATGATAAAAGTCTATATGGTTAGTACCGGATTAATAAGATATGAGACAATATTAATCCACGAAAGGTTTAATCATTAAATATCTCTAGTCGTAGTATTATTGAGACTGGACATCGATAATGCGGAATAGACTAGTATTACACTTGTATGCGTTATGGAAGCTTAACGACATAATTCTCATATATTTAAGTATTGGATACTTATGCAAGTGTGATATGAGGTTCAGTTAGCCATTGGACCGGGAACAGCTTCGCTCTGGATAGACCCATCGGAATCCCATTGGTAGTATGACTATGTGTCTATTGGAATCTGAATCTGGGTAAGTGTATGTGGTCTTAACCTGAGACTTGCATCGCTAATACTTACGACAATCAGTATACTTTGATTTTGGTCGTCCGGAGCTTTAACAGGTTCTGTGTACGCCTCTTCTGGGTTTACTTAGAATCGTAGTGTATTGGGTGTGATGTCAATATGGAAGTATCACTTCAGTCATATGGAGATGATGATCACGCAGGGATACAAAACTAGTACTCTTAAATACTGCAACTATCGGGATAGTATGACTAGGTCATGATTATCCGATTACAGAGACTAGTTGCTAGTGATCCGATATATGCTTCGTACGGGGCAGACACACATTTCACAGCCCTAGGCCTAGCATGTGACATCCGATACTAGATCATAATACGCAATACAATGTATATTACTCCTGATACATATTATATATTCCTTGTTGAATATTTCTGGAGAATTGGGTAGGCACGGTGTTTTGCTAGAAGCCAACCATGTCTTGTAAATCGGTGAGAATGTGGTACGGGGTACGCACATGTCGGATAGTCCGACAACCGTATTTACTGCCAAACTATCCAGGGATCTCTTGGTCGCTTCCCAAAGATTCACCGATGACATTTGACCCGAACATATTAATCGGGATTAATTATGAGAGAGAAAATTAATATGGGATTAATTACGGCGAGAATTTATCTGGGATTAAATTCGTCTAGAAGAGAGAACGCGATTAATTTGGAATTAATCGGTAAAATAAATTTAATATTTAAATTAGATTTTACTATTTAATTTTTTTATTTCGACTAAAATAATATATCGGATATATTAATTGAAATTGGATTTCAATACGGAATTAAAATTGGATTTTAATTCAAGCGAACGAATTAATTTGGAATTAATTCGTAAGTGGATTTCGTAATAATTTTACGATGCATTATTATTTAATTAAATTAGATTTAATTACGTCGCGACGAAAAATCCGTTTAATCGGATTAAACGAACCCGGGCCCAAAGTATGTTGTATAAGCCAACTAAATTTTGAATTTAAAGTGCTGAGACCCACTTTACTTATATCAAATGTTTGACATTTGATGGAGGTAGTTGGGCTTTAAATTAAATGAAACCATTTACTTTTCAGCTACCTTGTTTTTGGAAATTAATTTGTTAAACTTGGTTTTGGAAACCAAAAGACAACACAACACAAAACTCTCTCGTTCTTTTATCTCTACATGGCCGAAACTTCTTCTTCTTCTTGGAGGAAAATTTTGTTTCAATTTTGTTCAAGCTAGTACATAAAGGGGTTAAGGAAAGGTGATAGGGAAACTCACCCTTGAGTTTGGAACACTCAACAAAGCTGGGAGCTTCCTCATCCAATGAGAATTTTTGAAATTCCAAACCAATCAATGTAAGTTCTTTCCGCAAATTTTCTTGATAGATTCACACACAAATCAAGTCTTAGAGATCATTGGCATGTCTAGGACACTAACATCATGATATATCATCTAAAGACTCATTACTCGCGCCATCTCAAATGAATTGAATTTTATCTTCGGATTGTCAGACATCATTCCTAAAAAACGACAATGAGTGTTGCACGTCCAGCGTGCATATTTATAACAAAACACCTAATTGTTTAGCTCTTCGTTTCTAGGCATAGGTGTTTTTCCCTAAACGAGACATATAAGAAATGAAAGAGTTAGAAGATTCACTGGCCAAGCGAACCCTTTCTTCAATTACCCAACGAATATCACTAGAAATACCATGGATTATAAGAATACTCAATCTTCAGTGCGTGCTTTGTAAATTTTCATCAGAGCATTTTGAGGGAGAGAAGGAAAAATGATGTGGAGTTTTGCAAGAGTTTTTTCCATGTCTTGATTGTAGGGTATTAGTAATTTTAGGAAACTGAAAAAAACTGACTTAGAGTCACAGAGTGCCATTATCCGCTGTTTAATCGGGGGGGGGGGGTACAAGATTCTGACAAAAAAGAAAAATATAAAAAAATACTGCAAAACGCAAGAAAAATGAAAAAAATTGGACAAATACCAAAGAAAAGAAAAGAAAATACATCAATCACAATACATTGGTTTGAAAGAAAAAAATTCTTGAAAATTTAAACACTCCAAAAATGGTTTCAAATGTTGTCTATTCACTTTAAATACATCATCATCCCTAGGATTCTCAATATCAATAGCTCCATATGGATAAACGTGCTTCACAATAAATGGGCCACTCCATTTGGATTTCAATTTTCCAGGAAATAAATGAAGATGAGAATTATAAAGCAAAACCTTTTGACCAATTTCAAATATTTTTCATGAAACTCGACTATCATGAAAGACCATAGTTTTAGTTTAAGAAATTTTCGCATTCACGTATGATTATTCTTTAACTCTTCAAGTTCATTTAATCACAGTTTATGTTATTACTGGCATTTTCAAGGTTTGAATTGAATGCTTTAAAAGCCCAATATGTCTTATGCTCACGTTCTACATGCAAATGATAAGGTTTCCATAAACTAAATGATAGGGAGACATTCCCAAAGACTTTTTGAAAGCTGTTCGATATGCCAAAGTGCATCAGTCATTCGAAAATACCAATCTTTGCGATTTGGGTTGATCGTTTTTCCAAAATTTATTTGATTTCCTTATTTTTTAGTTCTACTTGACCATTTGTCTGTGGGTGATAGGAGGTGGGAATCTTTATGTATAACTCCATACTTTTTCATTAAAGACTCAAAAGGCATGTTACAAAAGTGTTTACCTCCATCATTTATAGTGGCCCGAGGGATTCCAAATCGACTTAAAATATTTTCTTTTAAAATTTAATCACGATTTTGTGATCATTGTTTCGATAAAGAATCGCTTCAACCCATTTTGAGACATAATCAACTGCAACTAACAATATATACAAATCCAAATGATGGTGGAAATGGACCCATGAAATATATTCCCCAACAATCAAAGATTTCGATGACAAGGATGAGATTTAAAGGCATCATGTTTTTTTTTGAAATGGATCCCAACTTTTGACAATTTTCACAAGTTTTGCAGAAAGCGTGTGTATCTTTAAAAATGGTGGGACAATAAATCCACACTGTAAGATTTTTACAACGATTTTCTTAAATGAGAAGTGACCTCCACATGCTTCTGAATGAAAAAGCTAAATACCACATATCTCATTGTCCGATATGCATCGTCGAAAAATTTGATCAGGGCAATACTTGAACATCTATGGATCATCCCAGTAGAATCTTTTGACTTCGTCAAAAAATTCTTCTTGTCTTGATGGCTCCAATCTGGAAGTATTTTTACTATGTAAGAAAATTGACAATATTAGCATACCAAAGCATTGTATTTACAGAAAAAAAAATCATCACGAAAAGAGTCATTGATAGGAGTTGTGTCAATTGATGACTCATTTCTAAGTCTCGATAAATGATCTGCAACCACATTCTCTGCTCTTTTCTTATCCTTGATTGTGAGATTGAATTCTTGAAGTAGCAAAAATCCATCATAATAATCTTGGCTTTTGCATCATATTTAGACATCAAAATGTCTAATAGCAGCATGGTCAAAATAAACAACGGTTTTGAGGAACCAGTTAAATATGATCAAATTTGTCCAATGTAAATATTACAGCAAATAGTTCTTTTTGTGGTAGTGTAATTTATTGTGCACTTTTTAAAGTCTAATTGCGTAATAAATTACATACGGCTTACCCCTTTCTCTGGTCCTAATACGCGCCAACTGCATAATCAATGTCATCACACATTAGCTCAAAAGGCAAAGACCAATCAGAGGATTGCATGATAGGAGGAGAAAGTTAAAGACTAATAATTTTTTCAAATGATTTTTGACATTCTTCTGTCCATTCAAATGTTGATTTTTTATAGGAGGTTACACAATGGTCTGGAAATGGTACTAAAGTTTTTATGAACCTCCTATAAAATCCGTGCATATCATAAGAAAGAACGGATTTCTTGACTGTTGTGTGGTGGCAATTTAGAGATTACCTCTATTTTTGCCTTGTCAACTTTCAATACCTTTAGATGATACAACGAGCCCCAAACTAATTCCCAATTAGTCCCTGAAATGATATTTTTCCCAGTTTAACACAAGTTATTTTTCATCTATCTTTTCACACAATTTTCCAATTATTCAAGTAATTATCAAATGAGTTCCCAAAAATAGTTATATCATCCATAAAGACTTCTAAATAATGTTCAATCATGTCACTAAATATGTTTAACATGCATCATTGGAATGTTGTTGGTACATTACAAAGTCCAAAATACATTTTCCTAGATGCAAATGTTCAAAAGGGACATGTGAATATGATATTTTCCTGGTATTCTAAGCAATGAGAATTTAATAATAACCTGATTAACCATCAAGCATCAATGGTAAGGATATCCTGCTACTCTTCTAAAATTTGATCAAGAAATGATAAAGAAAATGATATTTTCTAGTGGCGTCATTTAGTTTTATATAATCAATGTACATAAGCCAACTAGATGGGATTTGAGTTGGAATTAATTCTCCTTTATCATTTTTTACGAGAATTATTCCAGACTTTTAGGCACAACTTGTGTAGCACTCACCAATTACTATCGAAAATATAGTAGATAATACCTACAATCAAAATATTTAAGGACTTATGTTTTACCATTTCTTTCATGTGAGGGTTCAATCTTTTTTAGGGTTGACGATATATCCTAGGATTATCTTCTAAATATATTATGTGTATGCATATCAATGGATTAATATCTTTTAAATTCCATCCAGTTGCCAGTTTATGTTCTCTCAGCACATTTAACCACTTACTTTCTTATCGCTTGTGAGAGAGGAAGAAATTACCACAAGGTCAGTTTTCTCATCTCCAAGAAAGCATACTTCAATCCTTCTAGCAAAGTCCTTAACTTCAATTTGGGTGCTTCCTCATGTTTTTTCTTCTTCCAACGCTCATAGTTCCTCAAAATTTTATTTATCTCCATCATCTTCCACTACCTGTGCATAATGAAGTAAAAAAGCATTAGGGATTATCTGAATTTAATACGTACTTGATTCAAGAAAATTAGCACTACAAATTTTTATGGGATCAGATAAACTCCATTGAATATGTTTTTCTAAAATTGGTTTAATTAGTTTCATGCTCTCGTTTCACTATTCTCATCGTATGGTTGTTTGCACCATTAAAAAATATTAAGCTCCAGTGTCATATTGCCAAATGATAAATTCATGATTCCATTCTTGTAATTAATAAAAGCATTAGCTAAAAAAGGGCGACCAAGTATTACAAGAATTATCTTTACAACTGTCTGCTACAGTTTATGTTCCAATACACATAAAATCCACATGATATATGAATTTATCGACTTATAATAACACGTCTCCATAATTCCTTTCGGTACCTTGACTGATCTATCTGCAAGTAAAAGAGTAGTTGATGTTGGTTTTAACTCGCCAATATTAAGTTGGTTGGTAAACCGAAATGGAAGCAAATTGACACAGATTCCAAAGAAAAACAAACGACATTTAATTTTTGATACCAAATCATAAACAAGAGTGTTCTAAAACACAAGGTTTCCTTGTTATATAATAATGAATAATTATTGGTTGGTTTAGAGATGGAACATACCTGTTCAGCTAGAAAAGTTTTCTTTCTTACCTGAGTTCTTCTCTTAACGATGCACAAGTCTTCAGAAATTTGGCATAAGATGGTATCTGTTGGATGACATCTAACAAATGAATATTGACCTTTACTTGTTTGAATATTTCATAAATCTCTAGAATGGTTCAATTTCTTTTTTTTTAATGCTTTAGATGGAAAGAGCTGCATGAGAAAATTATTATCATCACCGATAGGTACGGTTTATAACATTTCCTTACCCTCTGAATTATTTTATTTTCAGCTTCACAAGGTTCAAGAATAGGTCTGTGGTTGACCTTACCACTGCAAAGAGTATAACATATTTGACTGGTCTTTATGTTGACTACCAGAACTATCTCGTGAGGGTTTTGATGACTCTTGGATTTGGCTGTGGTGTGCAGGAAAATTTCCTTTATCATTAATGGTCAATGCAACGACATATGTGATTTGGAGGAAAAGTATCTTTCAGATCAATCAATGTTTGCATATTTTGGTTATTACCCAATTAATTTATTTCAAGAATTAATTTGCCAAAACATATAAAACTAGTCATAAAGGCGGTGATAACTTTTGTCTATAACAAGTGCAATTAGATACTCAATTATGCCAAATAAATAAAACCAGCCATATAGGTGGTAACAAAGTTTGTCAATAATTTATCCAGATTTAAATTAAATATTAATCACTAAATTACAATTCATATATTATATATAAATAAGATTAATTTATATTGTTATTTTAAGATTTTCACCATTTACCCCAACATGATGAAATTAGCTACTCATAATTTAAATAAAAATACACATAATTTTATTATTGAAATAAAAAAGAAATTACAAGAAAGCTTTTTAAAAAATAAAACACACAAGAGCTAAAACTTCATAAAGGGCTCTATTTATAGAGGGCTCAGCACCCTCCAATAATTTACATTGTATAATTGTAATGCAAATTAGTCAACAATGGATGGATTGGCTATTTATATTTTTTTTTTCCTTTTTTCTTCTTTTTTTTGCTATAATAATTATATATAATACACTTTGGATTTTTATCAGTTTCGGCCTTGAAAACCTCTGAATTAGAAAATCTTGTCAACAGTAAAGTTGTAAATATTTGAGTCTTCTTTCATCTGGAATTAGAATTTCCTTAATCCGATATCAGAGTAAAAGGTTATGGCCAGAATACAAAAATTACGCAGGTTTGGAATTTCTGAATTTTTACACTGTTAGAACGCTCTTTCAAGTTTTTGGCCCCCAAAATCCAAATATCACGTCCATTTTTCTAGTTATGCATCCAAAGTATTATTTCACCTAAAAAAATATATAATACATAAATTTAAATATTATTTTACAAATATGTAAAATTAAAAAGATTAATGAAACTATAAGTGTAAAATGATTAATTTTTCTTTTAATATATGTGCACTTTTTAGTATTCATCACCCGTAGACTGGACCAGAGAAAAGTCCAGGACGATCTCCAATCAACTAGACCTGAAAAATGTCTAGGGGAATCTTCAACTTCGTCTGGACCAGAGGAAGGGTCCAGGTCTTCAACTTGACTCGACAAGAGTCATGGAGAATGAATCGTCGACTGGACCAGATGAAAGTCAATGATGATCTTCAGACGACTAGACCCAAAGGTCCATAAGAGTCATTAACGTTGTCTAGACCAGATGAAGATCTAGGTCTTCAACCTGACCCAACGATGGTCTTGGAGAATTTTCTCGTCGACTAGACCAAATGAAGGTCCAAGATAATCTCCAGTCAACTATACATGAAGAAGGTCCAGATAAGTCTTTTATGACGTATGGACTGTTGGGAAGGGGTCGCGAGTGCACAGTGGAAAATTAAATAAATCAAATTATGATGCCGATATCCCTTTGCCCAAGACCCATTTATTTTGATTATTCTACAAGCCTAGGCATGTTACTATATATTCTAAGCATAAAAAACTCATAAAACATGCAAAGAACATAAACCTAAACATGCTAACTATCATAAGAACTCTAATTAAAATAAAGAAAGAAAAAGACTTACTTGAACCAAAGACTCCTCCAGTCCTTCCTCCAATCTATAAGCTTTTCTCGAACTCAACAAGCTATTCCACATTCCAAAGACCCACCCAAGTGTGTGGCCTCCAAAGGTGCACACACCAAAGTCAAAACTCAACGGCAAGACTACGCCTTGAGTGCACAGGTATTTTGTCTTTGGTGCTAGCCTAGGAAAATACCTCAAAACTTTGAACTCGAGGTCCCTCTAGTCAATTAGACTTAAGGATCCTCAAAATCAGTGGCTTACTCTTAAACTTTAGAGTTGCTCACTTATATAAACCCAAGATATTAAAGTTTGGTGCAAAATTTTGTGAAGAATTCTTTGGGTTTATATATGTGCTCCAAAGACAACAAAATTAATTAAGAATCCGATGTGGGATAAATGCTAATTTAATCTTAGCCATTGGATCTTATTTAATGGTTTAATGAGATTATAAAACCCTAATAAGAGTTTGAGCCGAATTGGAATTCAAAATAAATAACAAATAAAAAAAAATTTACTATTCACTTTACTATTCATGTTTTTATTTATTTATTTATTCTAATTCCCAAAGTGCCACTATCTTCATTCACCAATCCCTAAGCCACTATGGAACCTCATAAATGATTTGTTCAATAATTAAACACATTGAACCATTTATGAACAATTCCTACAACAATCATATATGCTGTTAAATTTTTACTATGCACTGTTAACCATTGATTTCGACTTTGTTGTGTGTGACATTTTGGGTTCCCCTCAAGTTGGACATGAAATGAATCATGATAATTTAATCGAACATAAATTATCCTCCGATCAGATGGTCGTTCGATTTCAATGACCAAGGTTGACATCTAGCAACATGCCAAGGCCCCCAAATGAGAAGGAAAGATATATATACTCATTCTGTATGCGATTTACATATGATACGATCCCTCGCCTCACTGTATCCCCACCGTTTGACCTAGGGTATGTGTGGGACACAGGATCTAGGGCAACGCATGCTGTCCCGGGCTCGCAGCCCGGTTGGGAGTACGGAGTAGCCACGGGGGACTAAACCGGAGAATAATGGAGTCACCACCTGGTGTGAACCGGGAAAATGAGATTTAAGGCCGCACTCACCCCTCGCAAGGGAAGACCTCAAACCGTTGGGTTCGGAATGGTCCCTTACTTATGTCACTTGTAATGAAAGGATTTATGTAATAATTTAATCAAGTTTAAGTAACGCTTATTTCCAAGAGTATCATGCTTCTAAATTCACGTGCATACATCAACAAGTTCATCTAAATTTACATGTAACACATATCCGAATTTGCATACAGCCTATTAGTATGTGATCTATGTCTCAATTTGCATACATAAAGATTAACATATGGCAAGCATACAAGTTAATAAACACATTATACTCATACATGTGGGGAATACAGATGAACGACACCTACACAATCTTGCATAATGCATAGAAACAATCAGGTTTATCATACGAATGAATAGCTACTAGGGACAATTATGTATGAAATCTGATGAAAATAACTCAGTTCAGTGGGTGCGCGTTCGCGTAGTGTTCGAGAACGCGTTCGAACGGTAAACAGAAGGTTCGCATTCGTATAGTGTTCGAGAACGCTTTCGAATGGATCCAGACCTGATGCATGAAACGCTAAGAAGATGCGTGCGCGTTCGCGTAGCGTTTGATAACACGTTCAAATGGTAAACAGAAGGTTCACGTTCTTATAGCGTTCGAGAACGCGTTCGAACGGAACCAGACATGATGCATGATGAAATTAAGAAAATACGTGCGCGTTCGCGTAGCATTCGAGAACGCGTTCGAACGGTAAAAAAAAAGGTTCGTGTTCGTGTGGCGTTTGAGAACGCGTTCAAACGGAACCAGACCTGATGCATGCAACACATTCATAGACCAACAAATCCACAATGTGGGACCTCATGTATCCGATTGAACTCATCTCACATCCAATCGAATATACACCAACCGGTGCGGCAAAGCATAGTGGTAAATGATTTTAACTCCTCCAAATTGGGGACCTTTAATCCGACTTACTAAGCTCATGCACTCGATCGTATCATGCATACAAAGATAAAGGCAATCACATCAAACTTGGTATGCCCAATTGAACATATCTTACATTCAACCGAACACACATCAACCGGCACGGCAAAGCATCGTGGTAAAGGATTTTAACCCCTCCAAATAGGGGACCTTTAATCCGACTTACTAAGCCCATGCGCTCGATTGTATCATACATACAAAAATAAAGGTAATCACATCAAACTTAGTATGCCCGATTGAACATATCTTATATCTAACCGAACACACATCAACCGGCGCGGCAAAGCATTGTGGTAAAGGATTTTAACCCCTCCAAATAGGGAACCTTTAATCCGACTTACTAAGCCCATGCGCTCGATTGTATCATACATACAAAAGTAACATGCGGAATTCAAATAACGAAAAATAAATAAACCGAAGCAACATAAAACAAAAGAGTGTGCCGTTTACTCAAGTGGTACGTGGAGTTGTATCCCGAGTATAGATCATACTACCGTCCATTCGGAATCGGCTATGAAATTTATGTCCGGGTTTCCATCCTATATACCACAAGAGGCGACACATTTTCCATTTCATTCAAGCCACAACATGCATCCACAAACGACTCTCATGCGAATAGAATTCAATAAACAATCAAAAGACGAATATAAACTAATGAGAAAAGTGCCCTCAGGTCTAACCTTTTAAATCACCTCTCGGATGTACGGTACACGATCGTCGGAAGGGTGGATGCTCCGCAACTCTTCCGGTTCACTGGTTCACTGCTCTCGTTCGTTGTCTTACTATTTTGATTCGTCGTTCTCCATCTTTTGCTGCTGTTTGGCCTCTGTTTTGCTGCTGTTTCCTCTGTATTTTCCACTCACTATTCATGTCACTATTTTGGCGTACATGGCTGCTGTTTTTGGGGTTTTTTGGTGCAGTTTGGTGTGTTTTATTTCAAGGATTATAAGTGCAGTTTTTATGTTATGGAGGGCTGCTGTATGGGCTGTTTTTCGGTGATACGAGGTTGCTAAATGGAGGTATGATTTTCGGTGATTAGGGGAAGGAGATGAAGAGAATTTTTGTGTTATTTCTTTGTAGTATGCGTGAACTTCTAGGGTTTCTTGCTGTGATTTTCGTGTGAGTTGTGTGTATGATCTAGCCTCCAGGAGGGTAGTGAATGGTTCTTTTTATAGGCAAAGGCTAGGGTTTCTAGGTAAGGAAGGGAATCAAGTAAATAAGGGAGATGTTTTGATTGGTTTATGAAAGGAAGGAATCTTGTGTAATTGGTGGGTGAATATCTTAATTAGGGAGTTAAAATATTTGATTGTTTTTAATGTTTATTTTAATTTGGTATGTGATTTTTAGACTTGTTTTGATTTCACCATGTGTTAAATATGTGTTTTAAGTGGGCTTGGGCGTGTGGGCCAAGGCTTGGGCGAATTGGGCTTAATGTGAGGCTAGCAGCAAAACCAAAATTACCGACACCGTTCGAATACCTCCTCGAACGCGGCACGAACGCCCGCAATCTGTTTGGCGTTCGAACGTATACACGAACGCAGCACGAACGAAAACAGTGAACCTTGTTTATTCTGAATTTCCCCTTCCGATGTCCGTTTCCCGTGACCTCCGTGACTTAAAAGGTAGTGTCTCCAAATGAGACTCATCATAGGGACTTATATGCAAAAATGCAGTGCCTACAGTATGGAACGTGTCTACCCATATAGTCAAAGGTATGATGTTGATAGTGTCATGAATCGTACTAACCCAAGAATCTCTGTTGTATCTTTACAAACTTCATGTGTTTCAACAAATGACCCAATCATACCCTTATGACCGGATCTTTTGAACCGAGGAAAGAGAATGTCAAAGTTATTTGATCCACACATACGATTGTAAAGACCTCAAGTCTAAGGACTAGTCATATAATCGATACATGAAAGTTCTCACAGACACATGGGATAAACACTCCATATGAAAACTTTCGGCGGTCAGTTCGATGGACACGAGCAACTCATGCATCCATGTGATACACCAAGCGAACAGATCTCTGCTGGTAGCCTATGAGATCGGCTACCCCACTTAAGGGCGGATCATATCATCATGCTAGTCTCTCCGCTTTGTGAACGCCCAGATTATTCACAAAACTATGACTAGGAACATTTAAGACTAATGATTCTCATAAGGCGTGGAAGCCATCGTCTTATTACTCCAAGAGTTTTATTACAGTGTTGATGATTCATATAAGTTATGTAAGACACATGGGATAAACACTCCATATGAAAACCTTCGGCGGTCAGTTCGATGGACACGAGCAACTCATGCATCCATGTGATACACCAAGCGGACAGATCTCCGCTAGTAGCCTATGTGATCGGCTACCCCACTTAAGGGCGGATCATATCATCATGCTAGTCTCTCCGCTTTCTGAACGCCCAGATTATTCACAAAACTATGACTAGGAACGTTTAAAAGTAATGATTCTCATAAGGCGTAGAAGCCATCATCTTATTACTCCAAGGTCTTTATTACAATGTTTGATGATTCATATAATTTATTTAAGACACGTATAATAAATATTGCCATTTTATTAATTAATGAAAATATTACAAATACATGTACATATAACCCATCCACAAGTTGGGTATAGAGCATATCCCTAACAATCTCCCACTTGCAGTATAGCCAACTAGTATGAATCTGGACACCATCCTTCCGGGTATGTCTATAATGCTTTTGTTGAGTCAGCCCTTTAGTCAGAGAATCTGCAAGATTATCTTCTGTGGGTATTTTCTCTATAATAACTTCTTTTCTCTCAACAATCTCCCTGATGAGATGAAATGGCATGAGTACATGCTTGGATTTCTGGTGGGACATTGGTTCCTTTGATTAAGCAATGGCGCTCATGTTGTCACAGTACATCGTGACACCATTCTTTATCGCGGGAAGCACTCCCAGATCCGTGATGAACTTCTTTATCCAGACTGCTTCTTTAGCTGCCTCATATGTTGCAATATACTCGGCTTTAGTGGTGGAGTCCGATGTAGTTGACTGCTTTGAGCTTTTCCAACTAACAACTCCGCTATTCATAGTAAACAGATATCCTGTTTGTGATCTGTTGTCATCTCAATCGGTCTGAAAGCTCGCATCACAGTAACCAATGACTTTCATCTCAGAACAATCTCCGTATGTCAAGAACACATCCTTAGTTCTTCTTAGATACTTGATGATTGTTTTGACAGCTGCCCAGTGTTGCTCACCAGGATTTGCCTGATATCTGCCTGTTATCCTAAGAGCATAAGAGACATCAGGAGGAGTCCACTGGGAAACAATGCCATTTTCTCTCAAGTAATCTTGAAATTCGTTGCTTAAGTATTCACCACCTCGGCAGACCTTAGTGACTTAATACTTTTATTAAGCTGGTTTTCTACTTCAGTTTTGAAGTCTTTGAATTTCTCAAAGGCTTCATATTTGTACCGCATAAGGTACACATACCCATATCGCGAGTGATCATCGATAAATGTAATGAAGTAGGAGAATCCACCTCTAGCGGTAACTGACATTAGTCCGCATACATCAGAGTGTATGAGTTCTAATGTCTCCACTGCACGCTGTCATTTACCTTTGAAGGGTAATTTGGTCATTTTATTAAGTAAACAAGACTCACAAGTTCCATAAGGTTCATATTTGAAGGGTCTGAAATACCCATCCTTATGTAGCTTAGTTAATCTTGTTTCATTGATATGACCTAAGCGACTGTGCCATAGAAGCGGTTCATTGAGATTATTCGAGTTAACGTTGTATATAGTAGAGGTTGAACATTCTTTGTTAGTTTGTAAGACATAGATACCATTATTCAAAATACCATCTCCATATTTTATTTCATTGAAATAAATAGAACATTCATTACAACTTATTAGGCATGAAAAGCCTTTATTACATAAAGAAGAAATTGAAATGATGTTCTTTATTAGAGAATGTACATAAACACAATCTTCTAAGTCTAAAACTAAACCATTCGACAAAACTAATGAATAAGTCCCCACGCACAATGCAGCCAGTTTTGCTCCATTACCCATGCGTAAGTCAACCTCCTCATGACGGAGTCTCCTACTGTTTCTCAGGCCCTGCACATTGTTACACAAGTGAGTCCCACAACCGGTGTCAAGCACCCAAGTAGAAGGTTCAGAGTTTTGAGAATATAGTTCAATCATATACAACATACCTAAAGCATTTGGCTTATTGGACTCCTGGGCTTCCCTAGCTTCCTTGGCTTTCAAGGATCTGCAATCTTTCTTCCAATGACCATTCTTTCCATAAAAGAAACATTTCTCATTTCCCATTTTCTTCTCCACCTTACCATTGGGCTTTAGGTGATCTGGAGCCTTGGCCTTGCCCTTATTTTTCTTTGGGCCTCATGGCTTCAGGTCCCTACCCGTAAGCATGACGGGGGTTTTAAGCTCCGGTTTCAAGTCCTTCTCTGTTTGCTTTATCAGATTGTGCAATTCTGCAAAAGTAGCTTCTTTATCAGACAGATGAAACTGTATAATAAAGTTAGAGAAGTCTTTTGGTAAGGACTGAAGAATTAGATCATGACCTATCTCATGATCCCTGATGATCCCGAGGTTGGATAATTTTTCAATGTTTCCAATCATCTTAAGCACAAGTCCACTAACAGATCATTCCTTATACCTTGTTTGGAATAAGGCATATGGCACTTGGAATCTCATGGTATGAACGAAAGTTGCATACAACTCCTTCAAGTGAAAGATGATGGTTTGAGCATCCATATCTTCGTGAGCTTTCTGAAGTTCGTCCGACATAGAGCCGAGCATTATGCAAACTGCTTGCTCATCATCATCGACGTGTTTCTTCCAAGCATCAAATATATTTTGGTTAGCATCTTCTGCGGGTTCAGGGGAAATGGTCTTTCAAGAACATAGAAAATTTTTTATTGTCGTAAGATAATTTTAAGGTTTCTAAACCAGTCATTATAGTTGTCCCCTTTGAGTTTATGCTCATCAAGGATGGAACGAAGTGATATTCTATTTTCCATTTGAATGTTTGTGAAATATTTTAACCCACCTGTTAAGAGAGAATGTTAAAATTAGGAATATGTTTTCATTAATGTTTCATAATAACATGGGCTTTTAATATTATGAATTTGCTCTCACTCAACTGTTTTAAAATTTTAAGCAAATCGCATCAACCCCAATATGATGGATTTCTTGTGGGCAAGGATCCCATTATCATCATTTCACAACTCCGACTAGGGCCGGTCGTTATAAAATATGATAATTATGTAGGTTCCCAACCAATTTATGATATAAATCACAATTCCTTGATCATTGGGTTGGGCAATCAAACATGTCATAGCTTATGCTAGTCCTTGTGGACACCCAATCTTTGCCACTAAGTTATAAGACCACGCCTAAGGGTCGCTGCGTCTTATGACTCAGAAAAGTCAAACCATTGTCAATAGTACGATTTAGGGATAAATTGGTATTGGTCAGTCTGGTAAAACATAGTCATGCCAATACGGTTTAAGCCCTTTGGGTCTATACTTTACAATGGGAGGCAAATTTCAGACTTAAATTATTATTGAAGATTTTAGCAAGTTTAAGTGAATAACTGTCAAATGGATTCCTCCATTGAAAATTCCCCAGAGTGAGAGTGGAGTGAACTCTCTTAAATACCCTTACTTCTTAGGCTCTTATTGCCATGGTGACATGAATAAGAAATAGATCCTCCAAATTAGTCCAACACTTTAAATATGATTTAAGGTAAGCCTTGAGTAAATGATTATCTAGATGTCTTCACAGTTTTTCCTTTTGGCTATAAAAAGGTAGTGAGTGAAGGAAGACACCAAATCATTATCTAACTCTAGTAATACCTTTGGTTAAATTAAATTTAGTTTGGAAAATTTTATTAATGCCTTGGTCCCACCCCACTTGTATATTTTCTAATGTCTTTTATTATAAACAAGTGATTTATATTTATTAGCCTTAAAGGTAATAAATCTCTAAGTTCATCACGGAATAATTACTTAGCTAAGGGATAAGCAATACACTTTCTATTTCCTTAGAAAGTCTCTAGATGCTTGCACCCTAAAATAATCATGCAAATTCTAATCATACATAGAATCATCAAGCATATGAGTTTTAATATGTTGGAATTATTTTAGGCATTAAATAACTTTGATTAATATTTAATTATGATATTGCATTTTATTTTATTCAAATAAATTTACTATTCACATTTTTTTACAGAAGCGTTAACTTTAAATGCAATTTCATAATTCAAATATTAACCAAATCATGAAAAACTTGTACCTAAAATTAAGGTCAGGGTGTTATCTTTCCAACGAGCTTTTACACACCCAATTTCGAGTTCAAATGAGAGAGAACTAATCAAAACAAAAACGGCGCGCTGATACCACTATTGGAAGCAGCCACGAGTGCGCATCGGAAAATTTAATAAATCAAATTATGATGCCGCTATCCCTTTGCCCAAGACCCATTTGTTTTGATTATTCTACAAGCCTAGGCATGTTACTATATATTCTAAGCATAAAAACTCATAAAACATGCAAAGAACATAAACCTAAACATGCTAACTATCATAAGAATGTTAGGGATATGTCATATACCCAACTTGTGGATGGGCTATATGTGCATGTATTTGTAATATTTTCCTTAATTAATAAAATGGAAATCTTTATTATACGTGTCTTACATAAATTATATGAATCATCAAACATTGTAATAAAGCCCTTGGAGTAATAAGATGATGGCTTCCACGTCTTAGGAGAATCATTACTCTTAAACGTTCCTAGTCATAGTTTTGTGAATAATCTGGGCGTTCAGAAAGCGGAGAGACTAGCATGATGATATGATCCGCCCTTAAGTGGGGTAGCCGATCTCATAGGCTACTAGCGGAGATCTGTCCGCTTGGTGTATCATATGGATGCATGAGTTGCTCGTGTCCATCGAACTGACTGCCGAAAGTTTTCATATGGAGTGTTTATCCCATGTGTCTATGAGAACTTTCACGTATCGATTATATGACTAGTCCTTAGACTTGAGGTCTTTACAATCTTATGTGTGGATCAAATAACTTTGACATTCTCCTTCCCCGGTTCAAAAGATCTGGTCATAAGGGTATGATTGGGTCATTTGTTGAAACACATGAAGTTTGTAAAAGATGGACGATCCAATAATACTTCAACAATATTAATATTATTACATAGAATAAAATAATCATCTAATATCTAGAGATTTATGACAATCAAGTCATTAACATGCTTGGGTCAAAATAAAAACTTTAATTTAAAATATGCAATATATATCTAATATAACTTATGGATAATTAAATTAAAATTATATAGGCATAGATTCAAATACATGTCAAATATGCAACATGTATTGTGTGGTTAAAACCTGCTCTGATACCACTCCGTTGGGACGGTTGTGGGACCCTTAAGATCGGATCAGTACCTGACCCAGTGGAAATGAGTCTAACCCATGGTAATTGAGCATGAGTGTATTTTTAAATATTTTAATGGAATATTATATTCTATTACGAGTGCATAGGGAAAATCGGGGATGAATCGGAGTTCGGAAAAACCAAATTAGGATAAAATCAGATCATGCATACCTGGCGCGCTCCCAGCGCACATGCACTATGCTGCATACAGCAAGCATACTGCGCTGCAACGCAGCAGACGCTGTTGCCTTTTTAGCTTTTTTTTTTAAATCCTTAAACACTTTCACGATCACCTAAAATAATTTTAATTTCAAAATCAACATCAACACATGTTTTGCAACAAACATATATATATTCTAAATACATTTATGCTTTTCTTTGAATTAAAACACAAACCAAAATAGAATCCCATAATGAAGTGATTCATGAATAATTTTAGGTCATTCAAAGTTGGTCAAGTGATTCTAAAATGATAGTCATAGCGCCAAGTTATCATCTAGAGTTCCAAACTCTAATTTTATGTTTATTTCCGACATAAACATTTTAACCCAATCACAAACATATTGTGTTTATGCTTCTAATGCATCCATACATAATTCATTAGCGTAATTTCAACTTCAAGCTATGTCACTAATGATAACTCACTAATGGAAACATAGCTTTAGAGAAGATCAAACATACCAAGCAAACTTGATTCCAAGATCCAATCTTCTTCTCCTTGTTGAAAATGTAGAGAACTTCCAAAGTTTCTCTAAACACTTCTTTTACTTAGGCTAATATCTCTAATTCTTATTTACTTTAATTTTCTCAAGCTTAATTAAAAACTTGCTTAAGCTTGCATTTTATAGTGAAGCTTATGAAATTTTTAATTAATAAAAGTTTTAATCAACTTTTAGGCGGACTTAATCATATTTCTCCAAATATGTATAATTAGGTGTGACTAATCACTTTTGTCTACCAGTTTGATTTAATCTAATTAAATCTAGACAAAGTTTAACCAATTGATTAGTTCATTGTCTACTACTTTGATTTAATCCAATTAAATCAAGTCAAATACATCTATTATTAAATATTTTGTAATTATCAAACTATCCTCCAATGGTATAGATGTTTATGAAATTACGACAAAGCCCGTGTATGATTTTGGATTAATCCAATTAATCCAATTGGGTCAAAGTAAATAATTATTATTATCCAATAACACTTAATTATTTTAATTGATAATTATAATATCAAATATTATTTATTATCAAACATTATCGGCTACCCAAATTCTCAACGAGTACACTTCATATTGTGGGACTCTCTAAATCCAGACACATTCATCATATAAGCCTAGCTCATATGTATGCAATTCGGCCACTTCTGAATTTACGAAGAACAAGAATGATCTTTATGAACTATACAAGTCGAGGTGATCATATATGTTTAACAATACATCTGTCGTAGGCTATCCGAGTTGTGCTTCGGAAATATAGATTACACCATCAAGTTTCCGAGATGCACTTCTCATATTGTTGACATGTCCATAACTCTTTACAATTAATCAGAACACCATTTCTGATATATATGATCAACCCTAGGTGATCGACTTTGGCCAAAGTCTTAAGGGGTACCTTAGACGTGTTGATTGCTCTACGAGAGACTCATATTTTTAAAGCCACTAACACCCCGAAGAAATTTTACGCACAGCTGAGAGAATGTTGGGCCGATCCAAGCTACATACATTTGAGGAAATGAAATCTAAGAGAAAGAACAAGAAGGTCAAATGGAATGAGCTTGAGCCCTTGGAAATCGAAGTTTCTGCGTCTAAGGGAGTAACGTCAACTGGAGCTCTCTTTATTCCACCAAAATAGTTGACCGAGATGACCCTGGCCTTAAAGAAGCGGAAGACTGTTGCTATTGGGGCGGATGTAGGACCCCTAAGGCCGGATCGGTGTCATGCACAGCGAAAAATGGGTCTAACCCATGGTAATTGAGCATGAGTGTATTTATATATATTTTAATGGAATAAAAACCGGGGATAAATCGGAGTCTCGAAAAAACCAAAACGGGAAAAAACAGAGAGAGCACTTGATTATTTAATTGATAATTATAATATCAAATATTATTTATTATCAAACAATATCTAAGTGATCGGCTTTGGTCAAAGTCTTAAGAATGGTGACTAATCATCTGGATATCTTAACCCATTATGGTACATATACAGGCCGACAGATCTTATCTTGATATGCACTTGATTAACGAGTGCATCGATCCACACCCAACGAACATCTAGTGGTCAGACCATGAAAGGTCTCTGACATATATGACATCAAAGTGTGAAGGATCACACAAAATCAATGTTATCATATAGTCAAAGGATCACATATTTTATTCGACTCGAGGTTATTCCTATTAAATCACTTGTGAGTCATTCAGTATTCGCTCTAACGAATATCCACATATTTATACAAGCTTCCCTTACTCATAGTACATTGGGTTGAACCATTGGAACTCCAATTCCAATATACGACATGTGTTTGTCTTCTAGGTTATAGGAATTTGACCGTATTCCAAAACCAACAACTATGAATATTTACTTTAAGAATAATTTATAATAGTAATATTATCTCAATGTCGAACCACCATGTGTCCAATATTACTTTATGACTATTCTAAGGTTGATGTCATTCTCATCATAATTATATATCAATCTAATATGCATAATGACATTACCATCGATAAGGTTGAAATGAAAATGTAGTTATTTTATTAATAAATAATAAAAATATAATGTACAATATATTATTCAGATTGGTGCTCCAAGCACCAACTCCAATATTTGTCGAGCTAGAGGAGGACTTAGAGAATGTTATCTTCAATATTCCTCATGGGTCGACTGCCATCTCCGAACCGCCCAGCCTCTCGAAGTTTGTCAAGGGGCTTCTTCTTGAATAGGATGAACATCGGCTGGCCTAGCTGGGCCTCTTGGAGTCGATCAAGAAATTTATGGCTCTAAATTATCAGGTAAGAATTATGTTGTGAGATTATCATACCGCAAGTATACAGTGTCAAGTTTTAGTAAAAAATGAGTATAGTGTCGAACCCACGGGGATTGTAATCAAATTCTCACTAAGTACTATGATTGATAAACTTAATTTATTTAGAAAGTAATTTAAAATAAACTAAATTAAAATTAAAAACTAGGAAACAATAAATCTAAACTTTTTATTTGAGAAAAGACAAGGATGCGAGGTATTCTAAAGTCTGATTTCACCTAGATGTCCCCTATTTATTTGTTATGCCAATCAATTATTATTCACTTTCTTAGTTTATAAGCCAAAAACCCTAAGTTATTCTAACTCATTCTCCCGAGTGTTAAGTTAAAATATTATCAATTACTGACTTCGATATCCCTATAAAAATCTAATAATTAACAACACATTACGCTCTGTGATTCTTTTATTATTGACTTCAAAGGGATTATAGGTTCTCCCGAACTCTACAAATCTCCTAGGTTATATTCTCTAGATCCTATTCAAAATCCTCTTTTCCGAGCGATAGATTCTAAACATGCATCATCTTAATTTGTGACCAACAAAATAGAAGCATTAAACACAAGAGAATATAAATAAACTGAATTAAAACTTCATAAAAATCAAATTGGCAATAGAGTTAGTTTATGACTAAAGATAAAAACAATGAAAATAATGTCAAGAACATGTTAGACATCATTAGATTTTAAAGAAAGAAACTAGAAGATAAAACCTGAATCGAATCTTTTCATCTTCGGACGTCACCACTTTCGTCTCCTCTTTTCGCTCTTCAATCCTCATCCTTGGATCTCGCTAAAATATGTGTTTAGAGCTATTTGTTGTGTCTTTTTTCCTCTATAGGGTTTTGGACGAGTTTAGGTATTTATAGGGAAGTCCTAGAGTCATTGTGCGTGTAGAATACAACTTTATTAAGATTCTGGAAGTTTACCACAGCGTCGCGATGCCAAACTCTTGAGATTCTTGTATGAAAGCTGTATGGGCATCGTGAAGAAATAATGGGCGTCGCGACGCCAGGCCATTTTCGAGGATATGTGATTTATTGCGTATTCTGCTTTCCCGAGTGCTTCTTTTGCGTCCGTAAGGTCCCAAACATATATATTTGCTCCAAGATCCATGTTTTAATGCTCCCTACCAATAAAACATAAAATAAACTACAAATTACATTAAATGACACAGAATCTAACAAAATAATAAGCCTAGAATGCAAGAATTAGTGGGTATAAATCGCACTTATCAAACACCCCCAAACTTAAGATTTTGCTAGTCCCGAACAAAAGTCTAAATAAAAACTAAATAAAAATAAACAATAAAAGTAAATAAATTAATTATGCCACTTTCGTAGGGATCATGATTGCATTTAGCGTATGCAACAAGCTTTTAAACCATAGGCGACCCTAGTGGACGAGTTATAGTCTCATGAGGGCTTACAGAGATGATACCCACAAACGTCATTCACATACATACAATCATAAAAAAATATAAAAGCAAATAAAATAGTCTCGTTAGTTACACATAATATTATCCTCAAAGAATGCCTACCAATGAAATCAGAGAATCTTCAAAGTATTCAATGCAACTAAAATTCAAGTTCTTGAATAAATCATATAAGCCAGACTCACTGTGTGTGTGTGTGTGTAAAGGTTCGGTCACAGCTTGACTCCTAATAAGCCAACTCATGATTTCATCTCAAAAATTGGGATCTGATGGGTCAAACCAACTTAGATGTCTCAAAAGTGCTATGTAATTTCCTTTCTTTGCTCAGTATGATATGATTTTTTCTTCTTTTTTCTTTTTCATTTTTTTCAACACGCATACTTTTTAAGGTAACATTTCTCCTCATGGTGGTCCTAACACTCGCCCTTGGGTAGCTTCACGGTTATCGGTTATTGGTGGTTTAACTTTTTTTTTTATTTTCTTTTTTTTTTTAATCATACTATACATCATACACTAGCAAATCAAGATAGACATCTAAGCAAACGATCATTAATCGGTAAGCACTTTCTTCAACTAGTCATTTTACCAACTACCTAGGTTCTTACTGCTAAAAACCTATTATTAAGTGCTTACGAGTCTAACATTTATCACCTACTCAAGGCATCAGATAAAAGTAAATTGGACACTTATCATTTCTAAGATTTCATTATAAAGCAAACAAAACTCATCATTAGACTTATGTTTTACTATCTAGGATAAATATATATATATATATATATATATATATATATATATATATAACAAGTACTATCACTACATGCACACACCCCCAAACTTAAAACTTGTATTGTCCTCAATGTAACAATGCAAGATAAACATAAAGAAACAAAAGTAAGGAACAACACTACCGTGCATGGAGTTGATCAAGCTTCAGCATGTTAGAATTTGGTTGCGCGGGGCTGTGTGGGTCATGCTAACACCTTCATAAATACAAATGCAAGCTAATAAACAATAAAATAGCACACAATAAAATAAATTAAAAATAAACAAATGCAAGAGTTGCATCCCCGCTAGCGCTAAGTTTAATGTCTTCAGCCAGACGCAACCACCCAATTGGTCACTGTGGCTTCAACGTTGCGAATCGGGTAGTCTCATGTGCTTTCTTCTTTGGTATCCACTGGTTGTTATGACTTGAAAAAGATTGCTTGGCTGGCTGTGGCAGAGTAATAATGGAAGGTCCTCCAGGGTCTTTTAATTGTTCAGTTATGGGCTCCTCATTGGGCCAGGATCTATATATTTTCTGCCATTTTGAATTTCTTTACTGTACATGCGGCAAAATTGGCTCGGCCTCTTTTTTCGCCTTCCAAGAATTAACTTTAGGTGAGCAGTGACTCTTGACCTCTTTTTGCAGCGCTTTGGGAGTGGCGTCAGTTTTTGCTGCGGATGATCCTTTTCACATGGCTCCATTTTGATATTTGGTTGCTTAACTACTGGTGCACCATATGTGTTGGCTTGAATACATGGAGACACACTTAACACATGGTCATTGTCCCATTAATTTCTTTTTCTACAATGTATAACCAGTGACATTCTTCATCACCTTGAGGACTCGGCATGGCTCTGAAAACACTAAAGGTGACTTCTTCGTTTTGCACTCGCATTGTCAGTTCACATTTCTGTACATCAATGATCTCTCTGTCTATTGCCAAGAAAGGTATTTCAAGGATGATTGAAACGTCATGATCCTCCTCCATATCCAAAATAAGGAAGTCGACAGGAAAATAAAATTTATCCACCTTGACCAACACGTTATATACTATTCCTCGTGGGTAGGTAAAAGATATATATGCTAACTATAATGTTTGTAAATGCAAGTTTATCAGGATACCATACCACCTAGACGTAGTATGATGGTTGTGAGACAACCTGAACACTATCTAGGAAATGGTGAGGTGTAAGTTGTTGCATTTTGTGATGGTATAGTTGACATATCATAGTGCAATGGAAGATACTGATAAAGAAGAATGGCTCAAAGCCATGAACCTCGAGATGGAGTCTATGTACTCTAACTCAGTCTGGAAACTTATAGACCAACCTAATGGAGTAAAACTCATAGGTTGCAAGTGGATCTACAAGTGAAAATGAGGAATAGATGGGAAAGTATAGACTTTCAAAGCTGGGCTAGTGGCAAAGGGTTATACCCAAAAAGAATGAGTTGACTATGAAGAAACTTTCTCACCAGTAGCCATGCTTAAATCCATCAGGATTCTTCTTTCCATTGCCGCATATTATAACTATGAGATTTGGCAAATGGACGTCAAGACTGCATTCTTGAATGGCAATCTTGATGAAAGTATCTATATGGTACAACCAGAGGGGTTCATAACCCAGGTCAAGAGCAAAAGGTTTGCAAGTAGCAAAGGTCCATTTATGGGCTTAAGCAAGCATCTAGATCTTGGAACATAAGATTTGATACTACGATCAAGTCTTATAACTTTGAGCAGAACCTCGATGAGCCTTGTTTCTACAAGCGCATCATTGATGGGAATGTGGTTTTCCTTGTGTTATACATCGATGATATTTTACTCATTGGCAATGATGTAAAGATATTATCAGACGTGAAAATCTGGCTAGCTAACCAATTCCAAATGAAAGATTTAGGAGAGGCAAGTTATGTACTTGGGATCCAGATCATTCAGATCGCAAGAAACGACTGTTAGTAATGTCTCAAGCATCCTATATCGACAAGATTCTTGTGCGATTTGGAATTCAAAATTCCAAGAAAGGTAATTTACCTTTCTCGCATGAAATTCATTTGTCTAAGGAACCGTCTCCTAAGACACCTCAAGCAGTTGAGGAGATGAGACATATTTCATATGCTTCAGCAGTTGGAAGTCTTATGTATGATATGTTATGCATGAGACCGGACATCTGTTTTACAGTGGGAGTAGTCAGTAGGTTTCAATCCAACCCAGGATTAGATCATTGGGTAGCGGTGAAACATATTCTCAAGTATCTTCGGAGAACGAGAAATTATATGCTTGTATATACAAGTCAGGATATGATTCTGAGATGATATACTGACTCTGATTTTCAGACAGATGTCGATTCTAGGAAATCACATCTGGATCAGTGTTCACCCTATGTGGTGGGGCTATAGTATGGAGGAGCATAAAGCAATCTTGTATTGCTGACTCCACCATGGAGGCTGAATATGTAGCAGCTTGTGAAGCAGCTAAGGAAGCAGTCTGGCTCCGTAAGTTCTTGGCATATCTGGAAATTGTTCCAGATATGGATAAACCACTCACACTTTATTGCGATAATAGTGGTCCAGTGGCGAACTCCAAAGAACCAAAAAGCCACAAGAAGGGTAAGCATATTGAGAGGAAATATCACCTCATCAGGGAGATAGTGCACAGATGAGATGTCGTTATCACGCAGATTCCATCCGCAGACAACCTACCTGATCCACTTACAAAGACCTTATCGGCTAAAGTGTTTGAAGGTCACCTAAAGGGTTTAAGATTACATGACATGTCCTATTTGCTCTAGTCCAAGTGGGAGATTGTTGAGATTTATGTCATAGAGCTTCATGTATTGTAAATGGAATTGATTATTGTAATAATAATAAATGCATTATTCATTTTATCAAAGTTGTTTGATTTATATAGTATATTGTCTAATTGTCTTGTTTACCTTGATTACTATTGTACCTTCAGACTTAGTGTATGTTTGATGCACAAGAGGATTTAAGTCTGAATTTAGTAATCCAAATAGTCCATAGAGAGCAAACAAAGATGGTACTTTATTTGTGGTTTATCGATAGCTGCGGTCCATTCTCTACTTATATAACGACCTTGATCCGAGATCGTTCATGTAGTGACATGGAATGGAGGCACCTTGTATGATGAGATCATATTGGACTGGACTCAGATAAATACGAATTTCTTTTAATATCCGTTAACCGAAGAAATTCATTTTATCTAATAGATGGTTATATATGGATTCGATCTTAATCCTGAGTGTATTACAAACTCATGCATGACATGCTATGTCATTTGATTTACTATGGTGAGGTCAGTGTTGCATTCCCAGCCAATAACTACGTATTTGGGGATATGGTTTGTTATGTAGCTGTGAATGTTTTACATAGATATGGAATTCACTCATTCTTATGAGAAGCAGATGAATATCTCTTTTAAGATTTGATTCGGGACTTGAACAATTTGAGCGCTTAACTTTTCTATTGTGAATATAAAGTTTTATATTCATAAACGTTATGAATTAATTGTTCATTATAGAATCAATGGTGCTTAAGAGATAAAATATTTAGAGGGGTTTAAAGGACTTATGACCTGACTCTATTTATGAGATATTCGTGGAGGGCTATATCCATATGTAATGACTATATCGATGGACACTGAAGTTGTTCGGTTTATTTAATCAATCTACGGTAACAAGAGTTCATCTTCGAGCTTTCAGTGGAATAACGCGGAGTTAATAATTCGTAATATTTGATTAAAGAGATTAATTAATATTTCAGAATTATTGGAGCTCGGAACCTTAGGTCCATTTGGTCCCCGTGCTAGCTCGATTAACTGTAGTAAACCTAATATAATTAGATTGTCTAATTATATGCTCACTTTATATTTATATATTATTAATGAGATTAATAATATTTATTGTCACAAATGAAAACTATGTTAAATTAGTTTAACTTAATATTTTCTAGAATTATTTGATTATGAGATAATCAAGTTAGTAATAATTATGAGATAATTACTACAACATAATTGAAGGTAAATAAATCATTATTAATATATTGATTTTTATTTACCATTGGAGACAAAGCCATATGGCTTACCATGTCATCCAAGCAATTATGTCTATTAGGTGGCTTGTATACACCCAATATATTTGTCATTAGGTAATGCATTATATGCTTTGGTATGGCCTCCACATTTATGTGTTTTCCATTAAAAGAAAGCATTGAATGCTTAATGACAAAGCCATTGTTTTTAGCTTAACATTTCTTATGCTTTGGTATGGCATTCACATTTTGTGTTGTCCATTGCAAGAACGCATTAGATGCTTAATGACAATGTTAGTTGGCTTGTGTAAGAGAATATAATCTCTACCATTTCTCTCACTTCCTAAGGTTAACACTTTGCATTCATTCACAGAATTGTTGGGAGAAAAGATTTGAGAGAAAATAGATAGAGTTCTAGTATTCACAAGTGTTGTGAAATTCCTAAAGCCAAACACCATTGTGACATCTTAGTTCTCTAAATAGTTTACAGATTTGATCTTAGTGAGTGAAGCCAACACTTCGGTTTGTTGGTTTCGAGTCATAGTTCGGAAGATCGAGTGGTTGATCCAAGTGTTGGACACCAAATGATTGATCTTGGCTACTATAATAATGGGAGAAGGCAAAGAAAATTTTGAAGATCCATATCGGACCCAATTCCACCACAGGCAACTTCCGCCGCGCAAAAGGAAACGGTTTCCTACAATTGGCATCGAGAGCTTAAGGTTGAAAAGTTTTCTTAACCCTTTCTCTTTTTAAGTTTAAGTTTTAATAATTTATATTAGATATAAATTATTAATATGCATGTTATGATGAGTAGGCACAATTATATTCGTGAGATGAATGGTTTGAATGTTCATGTGATGAATGTTTATTTTTGATTCATGAGATGAATGTATTGCGTTGATCGTTAATTTTTTCCGGCTCTTATTTTTAGATTTGGGATGTAAGACCATAAGGTCATATTCTTTCAAGTGTTGTAAGTTCATTTCCTTTGTAATAAGTACATTTTGTAACTCAATTTGTAACTTGGAAGAGCCAATGCCGCGAAGGACTCATTACGAACCTATTCCGTGAAGAACTCAACAACATACCATGGAGCAAAATTTGAAGACCATGGATGCCTTAGATTTATTGTACTAATTAGATTAGTATAAAAAAAATAAGAGCACAATTAATGTAATTTATGGATGTATGTAAAACTTCATTCCGTTACGAGTTCCTAGAAAAAACCGGGGACCAAAACGGAGTCCGGATGCTCCGGAACGGAGTAAATGAAGTTTTAGTGTTCGAACACCAGACCGAAAACATTCGAACGCCAGTCAAACGCAACTCAAATGTGAAGCTACTGCCTGGAAACGTTCGAACGCCCGACGAACGCTACACTAACGTTTTCAGCCCAGACCTGGGCATATATATATGTTTTAAATTGTTTATTAACATGTCATATAGCCTAGGGTGCCTACTCTTGCATTTTCACATGCCATAACATGTAGACATGCATGATATTCAAGTCATAAAATATGACTTTATGTAAATTTAAAAGTTAAATTAGAATATAAGATGCATGTAAACGGATTAATAAGATTAATTGGTTTAAAAGTTTAAAAATTACGAATTCAAGCTTATGACCAAATAGACGTTATGAGTACATTATTTTCCTTGGTATATCAGATGGAAACCCGGATATAAATTACATAGCCCTTTCCGAATGGACGGTAATTTGGTTTGCACTCGGGATATAATTTCACGTACCTTTGGAGTAAATAACGTACTTTTAATCTATTAAATGGTTTAATGACATATAGTCTATTAGTTGAATTCTAAAATTTTAAAACTATAAGCGAACTAATATTTTTAAAAGTTAAAATTAATTAGATCACTTAAGCAAATTTGATTAAATTAGTTTAATTAAGTTAATGATTAATAGAGACTAATAAGGATTAATGAATAAAATTTTAAGTGTTAAAATTGGTTAGATCACTAATAATCCACTAGTATTAATGAAGATATGTTTTAGCCGAGCATAATCTTAATACATTTGAAACTAGTGAGATGGAAACCTTACACTTCTAAATATTGAGTAGGAGAGGGGTATAACATAATATATCCCGCGATCTCCATTGTTATCCAGAAACGTGAGATTCAATAGGCGCCTCGAGACGGCTTTGCTTTCATCCCCCTACAGATGGTGTCCTTTTTGGGCCAATATCAGGTTTGGATTCCGAAAGGTTATGGACTCTAGATGTATCTGGTGATTTGACCTACCCTACGGCGGCACTTCACTAGTTAAGTCCAAGGGTTCCGAAATAATGGGTCACACTCACAAAGGAATGATTAAGTTGTTAATCAAAGCTTCCTTGATCAAAATAACAGTAGTTGATTAATATATGAATAATAGTTATTTCAGATATATTAATCAATTGAGAATGTCTTAATCTATCCTGCGAATACTTGACCTACCCTACGCGGCACTTATTTGTGGGATGATAGATAACCGTGGCATATTAATTCTTTTAGTTTTCTAATTCATTATACATTGATCATGCATCATGTTTAATTTTATGCCTAAATGTTTGACAATTTTAATATGCGACGAATGAATATTGAATGCGCGTTTATTATTTTTTTCAGTCATGGAATATGCAATAATCTCCATTATCAAACAACAAGAAAAATTAACAGGGGATAATTATGTTAAATGGAAAAGTGACATGAATGTTATCTTGGTATGTGAAGACCTTAAATTTGTCCTAATTGAGGAATGTCCTCATGAGCCAGCACCTAATGCTGGCAGAGCTGCACGCAATGCCTATAATAATTGGATTAAAGCTGATGAGAAAGCCCATAGCTATTTGATAGAATCAATGTCTGTCTGAGGTTTTTGCTGCACACATGAGCCTATGGCGACATCATCAATGATTATGCGTCATTACAAAACATGTTTGGGCAACCTTCAGACCGGCAACAACATGAGGCAATTGCCTCTGTATTGACCGCTAGAATGAAGGAAGACACATCAGTCCGAGACCATATGTCAAGGATGATGGCTCATCTTAATATGGCTGAAACTCATGGTGCACGTATCAATGTGCAAAGCCAGGTGACAATGATCATGGAAACCTTTTCGAAGAGTTTCCTGCAGTTTAAAAGCAATTGTTCTATGAACAAGTTGACTTTCACATTGACTGAATTGCTGAATGAGCTCACCAATTACGAGTCCGTTATGAACGGTCCTCGTACACCCAATACCGAGGCAAATGTTGCCGAATCTTCTAAATCTGCAAAGAAGAAGAAGAAAGGCAATTGGAAGGCAAAGACAAAACCAATGAAAAAGAAGAACAACAAAAGCTCCAAATGAACCAATGCCAAAGGAAAATGTTTCTATTGTGAACAACAAGGGCATTGGAAAAGGAATTGTCCAAAATATCTTGCAGAGCTTAAAGAGAAGAAAAATACAGGTAAATACGATTTACTTGTCATTGAGTCTCTTTTGGTGGAGGATGATAAATCCATATAGATTGTTGATTCTGGTACCACTAACAATGTTTGTTGTTCTTTGCAGCTACTTGACTCATGGATGGACCTTGCTGAAGGTATCTTTACCATGAGAGTTGGGACAAATGATATTGTTTCAGCAAGAGCAGTGGGAGTTTCAAATTTGAATTTTAATAAAAGTTATTTATGTTTGAATGGTGTGCTATATATTCCTGGTTTTCGCAGGAATTTGATTTCTATAACAAAACATATGGAATGTGGTTTTTTTGTTTCGTTTAATAATAAGTCAGTTATTATTAGTAGAAATAGATTAAATATATGCACGGGAAACTCTGAAAATAATCTATATGTATTAAGGCCGTTAATGCATGAATCACTGCTTAATACTGAAATATTTAAGATTGAAAGATCTAAAACTAAACGGCAAAAGATTTCTCATGATGATACATATTTATGGCACCTTAGACTTGGTCACATTAACCTTAACCGGATAGATAGACTAATTAAGAATGGAGTTTTAAATCAGTTAAAACTCGATACTTTACTTGTCTGCGAATCTTATCTAGAAGGCAAAATGACCAAGAGACCTTTTTACTGGAAAAGGGATAAGAGCCAAAGAAACACTTGAGCTAATACATTCGGATATTTGCGGACCGATGAATGTAAAAGCCCGGGGTGGTTTTGAATACTTCGTCACTTTCATTGACGATTATTCCAGATATGAGTATGTTTACCTAATGCAGCACAAGTCAGATATATTTGAAAGGTTCAAAAAGTATCATGCTGAGGTTGAGAACCAGTTAGGTAAAAGCATCAAAATTCTACGATCAGATCGTTGAGGGGAATACCTTGATAGAGATTTCGAGGAATTCTTAGTTGAGCATGAATTGTTTCACAGCACCTGGAACACCACAACCAAATGGTATTGTAGAAAGGAGAAATTGCACCCTACTAGACATGATGAGACCAATATTTAGTTATAGCACTCTACCTAGTTCATTCTGAGGGTATGCATTGCAAACTGTAATGTATATCCGGAATGTAGTTCCTTTTAAGTATGTTTCTAAGACTCCCTTAGAGTTGTTGAATGGTCGTAAAACTAGTTTGCGATATTTCCGCATATGGGGGTGTCTGGCACATGTGCTAAAGAATAAGACTACTAAGTTGGAACCACGTTCACATGTGTGCCTATTTGTAGGCTATCCTAAGGAAACTAGGGGTAGATTCTTTTATAGTCCAGAAGATAATAAAGTATTTGTGTCAACAAATGCTACATTTCTTGAGGAGGACTATATGAGAGAGTTCAAACCTCGAAGTAAAGTGTTACTTGAGGAGTTACTTGCTGGTACAACCAGTACACCATCGTCAAATGTTGACAAAGACATAACACCTTCTACATCTGAAAGTCAGATGCAAGTTTATCAGGATACCATACCACCTAGACGTAGTGGGAGGGTTGTGAGACAACCTGAACGCTATCTAGGAAATGGTGAGGTGCAAGTTGTTGCATCTTGTGATGGTATAGATGATCCATTGACCTATCATAGTGCAATGGAAGATACTGATAAAGAAGAATGACTCAAAGCCATGAACCTCGAGATGGAGTCTATGTACTCTAACTCAGTCTGGAAACTTGTAGACCAACCTAATGGAGTAAAACCCATATGTTGCAAGTGGATCTATAAGAGAAAAAGAGGAATAGATGGGAAAGTACAGACTTTCAAAGCTAGGCTAGTGGCAAAGGGTTATACCCAAAAAGAGGGAGTTGACTATGAAGAAACTTTCTCACCAGTAGTCATGCTTAAATCCATCAGGATTCTTCTTTCCATTGCCGCATATTATGACTATGAGATTTGGCAAATGGACGTCAATACTGCATTCTTGAATGGCAATCTTGATGAAAGTATCTATATGGTACAACTAGAGGGGTTCATAACCTAAGGTCAATAGAAAAAGGTTTGCAAGTTGCAAAGGTCCATTTATGGGCTTAAGCAAGCATCTAGATCTTGGAACATAAGGTTTGATACTACGATCAAGTCTTATAACTTTGAGCAGAACATCGATAAGCCTTGTGTCTACAAGCGCATCATTGATGGGAATGTGGTTTTCCTTGTATTATACATCGATGATATTTTACTCATTGGGAATGATGTAAAAATATTATTAGACGTGAAAATTTGGCTAGCTAACCAATTCCAAATGAAAGATTTGGGAGAGGCAAGTTATGTACTTGGGATCCAGATCATTCGGGATCGCAAGAAACGACCGTTAGCAATGTCTCAAGCATCCTATATCGACAAGATTCTTGTGCGATTTGGAATGCAAAATTCCAAGAAAGGTAATTTACCTTTCAGGCATGAAATTCATTTGTCTAAGGAACAGTCTCCTAAGACACCTCAAGCAGTTGAGGAGATGAGACATATTCCATATGCTTCAGCAGTTGGAAGTCTTATGTATGCTATGTTATGCACGAGACCGGACATCTGTTTTACAGTGGGAGTAGTCAGTAGGTTTCAATCCAACCCAGGATTAGATCATTGGGTAGCGGTGAAACATATTCTCAAGTATCTTCGGAGAACGAGAAATTATATGCTTGTATATACAAGTCAGGATATGATTCTGAGAGGATATACTGACTCTGATTTTCATACGGATGTTGATTCTAGGAAATCAACATCTATATCAGTGTTCACCCTAGGTGGTGGAGCTATAGTATAGAGGAGAATAAAGCAATCTTGTATTGCTGACTCCACCATGGAGGCTGAATATGTAGCAACTTGTGAAGCAGCTAAGGAAGCAATCTGGCTCCGTAAGTTCTTGGCAGATCTGGAAGTTGTTCCAGATATGGATAAACCACTCACACTTTATTGCGATAATAGTGGTGTAGTGGCGAACTTCAAAGAACCAAGAAGCCACAAGAAGGGTAAGCATATTGAGAGGAAATATCACCTCATCAGGGAGATAGTGCAGAGAGGAGATGTCGCTGTCACGCAGATTCCATCCGCAGACAACCTGCCTGATCCATTTACAAAGTCCTTATCGGCTAAAGTGTTTGAAGGTCACCTAAAAGGTTTAGGATTACACGACATGTCCCATTTTCTCTAGTCCAAGTGGGAGATTGTTGGGATATATGTCCTAGAGCTTCATGTATTGTAAATGGAATTGATTATTGTAATAATAATAAATGCACTATCATTTTATCAAAGTTGTTTGATTTATATCGCATATTGTCTAATTGTCTTGTTTACCTTGATAACTATTGTACCTTCAGATTTAGTGTATGTTTGATGCACAAGAGGATTTAAGTCTGAAGTTAGTAATCCAAATAGTCCATAGAGAGGAACAAAGATGGTACTTTGTTTGTGGTTTATCTATAACTGCAGTCCATTCTATACTTGTATGACAACCTTGATCCGGGATCGTTCATGTAGTGACAAGGGAATGGAATCACCTTGTATGATGAGATCATATAGGACTGGACTCAGATAAATACGAATTTCTTTTATATCCGTTAACCGAAAAAATTCATTTTATCTAATAGATGGTTATATATGGATTCGATCTCAATCCTAAGTGTATTACGAACTCCTGCATGACAGACTATGTCATTTGATTTACTATGGTGAGGTCGGTGTCGCATTCCCGGCCAATAACTACGTATTTTGTGGATATGGTTTGTTATGTAGCTGGGAACGTTTTACATAGATATGGAATTCACTCATTCTTATAAGAATCAGATGAATATTGATGAATGATATTTATATCACTATTTCCCACTCATTTAATCTAATATTTTGTATAGTTTCTTGAGTTTTGTGAATGTTTTGATGTGTTTTGTGTTATTTTGTAGATAAATAAAGTTTCAGGACATTCTGGAGGTGATTTGGAGCAAAACAGTGAAAATTGGCGAAAAAGGGCATTTTGGTAATTTCCAGCGTCGCGCCGCCCAGACCTTCCGCGTCGCGACGCCCAGAATGCGCCGAATCTACTAACGTGCGCCGAGTCAACTGATCAGGATTTGAGAAGTTTGACTTTGCTAAAATGCGCCGTGCCACGTGTCACCATCACATCCAATCTGCTAACGTGCGCCGTGCCACGTGTCAACATCATATGCTGCCGACACTCAGACTTTACACGTGTCGCCTCGTCATCAGCCATGTCAGCGGTCAACGAGTCAACTTTGCCATGTGTCACGCCTCGTCATCAGCCACGTCACAGGTCAACGAAGTCAACTTGCCACGTCAGCATTAGCCAATCACAGCGTGACACGTGTCGCCACGTGTCGCAATCCTATTGTGCCGACAATTGCAACACACGTCAGCGCCACGTCATCACCACGTCAGCATGACGTCATCAATGACGTCATCACAATAATTGAGTCTTAGCCGCCATTACACGTGTCAACCTTATCCTCTTATCCGAATTGCTACGTGTCGCCTCCTCATCGTGCCACGTCGACAAAATCCAGCGTCGCGACGCTGAGGGCTTTGGCGTCGCGACGCTAGAACAGTAAAATTTTACCTATAAATAGAGCGCGAAATTTCAGATTCCAGTGTGCCTTTCTCTCTCTCATATCTTTGATGAAGAGAGAGTTTCTCTCTCTAAAAATATTTTAATTTTATTTTTTTTATTTTTTTAAGTTTGTAATTAATTTTAATTACCATTTGTAATAATAGTAACTTAGTTTTTACTTTTTACTTTTTACAGTTTTTACTATTCATGAGAAAGTAATTTCCCAGCTAGGGTGAAAGGTAATTCTTTTACTGTTACTATTTAGATTAATCTCCCTTAAAAATAATATATTTACTAATTAAAATACTGATTAATAAAGGATACCGCTATATTGGTCGGTTGGCAATTTATTTTAATCTGGTTTAAACCTGACTTAAAAAGGATACCGCTATATTGGTCGGTTGGTAAATTTATTTTGGTACCGCCTTTATGGCTGGATTATGGACAAATATTACCGCCTATATGGCTGGTTGGACTTAATTTGACTTAATCAGTATACCGCCAGATTGGTCGGTTGGTTAATTATAATCTCAAAGTTTATATATTATTTTAATGAGAGATATCTAAAATAGTAAATAGTAGAAGTAATTCCTTTTACCTTAGCATTTTATTTATTTTAGCATTTCATTTTATTTTATGTCTTTTTATTTTATGTCTTTTAATTTTAAGTATTTTCTAGTCCTAGTTATGTGTTAGTTATTTAGGGGTTGTGATGATTTTTAATATTACCGGTTTATAAGGATTATTTTATAGTTTATGTAATTTAAAGGTTTACTTATTAAGTCTTAAACTTAATGCTTCTTGTTGTCTCATCACCAATAAGATTGATTAGGTAAATCTAAAATGAACTAGACATAGGGATTTTAGGTTTCAGCCTTAGACTTAATAGCCCACAATCTTCCTTGAGGATAGATAACCCTTTAATAGATTTCCTTACAGGATAGGAATATACCTGTCGGGCGGGGGTAGCCATAATTGGAACTTAAGCTTAATGAATCCAGATAATTTGGTTGACATAGGAATATGGTTCAATTGGGTTAAACTGGGTATTTGGGTCTGACCATCGACAGAGGCTTTTGCATAATTTAGTGTTCCAGGTTAGTAAACTAATTTATTACACAAACATAAAATAATTACTTCATCTTTTAAATGATATTAGAATAATTCACAACCCTAGATCTTTGTGTCTTTTGTATTTTCCTTAGTATTTTCTTTTGTCTTTTTATTTATTTATTTATTTAGCAAAGTCTTTCAACCAAACAAACAAACAATCTCTCTCTTCTTCATTTAATTAGATATTTGTAAATAAATAGATTCAACAATTAATAACAACAGTAGGAATTAAGTCCTCGTGGGATCGATATTTTTATACTACTTGAACGATACGTGCGCTTGCGTTATACGTGTGTGTTTACGCCGGTCAAATATCTCTTTTAAGAGTTGATTTGAGACTTGAACAATTTGAGCGCTCAACTTTTCTATTGCGAATCGAATGTTTTATATTCATAAATGTTATGAATTAATTGTTCATTATAGAATCAATGTTGCTTAAGAGACAAAATATTTAGAGGGGTTTAACGGACTTATGACCCGACTCTATTTATGAGATATTCATTAATGGCTATATCCATATGTAATGACTATATCGATGGACACCGAAGTTGTTCGGTTATTTATTCCATCTACGATAACGGGAGTTCATCTTCGAGCTTTTAGTGGAATAACGTGGAGTTAATAATTCGTAATATTTGATTAAAGAGTTTAATTAATATTTCGGAATTATTGGAGCTCGGAACCGTAGGTCCATTTGGTCTCGTGCTAGCTCGATTAACTGTAGCAAACCTAATATAATTAGATTGTCTAATTATATGCTCACTTTATATTTATATATTATTAATGAGATTAATAATGGCCATAAGACATGACCTTATACACGTCTGATGCGTGAGCTTGAGATATAATGACATTTTATTTGGGGAGTAATCAACGAGTTTGTCATGTGAAAATATGTCCACATTGAATGGGCCCACTAATCGGGTAAATTCTAGCCATAACCCGACCCGATGCTGGCCCACTGATATCTTCACCACCTTCGCTTCACCGCCATCAATCTTCTCTTTCAAGTCCATTATTTATGAAGAACGCTGCTCATCAAATTTAGAGTAGAAACCCTAGGACACTCTGTAATTTTGTAAAGATGGTGTTCATATCACCACCCAATTCAAGAACCATCTTCCTTAATCTAAACCCTAAAACCACAACTCTCAATTCGCTCAAACAAACCCTCCACCAAGAAACCCAAATCCCGATCTCTCTTCAAAACTTTCTAATACCATCAAATCATGACGATTCTGCCCTTCTCTCCCAGCTCGGCATCTCCCGGTATTCAACATTAATCCTCCACGTCCCTCTCCTCGGCGGCGGCGGCCCCGTCCCTGGGACCAACTCCGCCGCGCCTCCTCCTCCTCCTCCTCCGCCTGCCAAACCCCGTCTCGATTTCCTCAACTCCAAGCCCCCTCCGAATTATGTCGCCGGTTTGGGACGTGGAGCCACCGGATTCACTACCCGATCTGATATTGGACCGGCCCGTGCGGCTCCTGACTTGCCTGATCGTTCTGCCACGACTATTGGTGGGGCTTCTGGATCTGCTGGTGTGGGAAGAGGACGGGGGAAGCATGGAGAGGATGAAGATGAAGATGAAGGGGAGGATAAAGGGTACGATGAGAATCAGAAGTTTGATGAATTTGAAGGAAACGATGTTGGTTTGTTTGCAAACTCGGAGTATGATGAAGATGATAAGGAGGCTGATGCTGTGTGGGAAGCGATTGATAAGAGAATGGATTCGCGAAGAAAGGATCGGCGTGAGGCGAGGTTGAAGGAAGAGATTGAGAAGTATCGTGCGTCAAATCCAAAAATTACTGAGCAGTTTGCTGATTTGAAGAGGAAGTTGTACACTTTATCGGCTCAAGAATGGGATAGCATTCCAGAAATTGGTGATTATTCGTTGAGAAATAAGAAAAAGAGATTTGAAAGCTTTGTTCCGGTGCCTGATACTATGTTGGAGAAAGCCAGAAAAGAGCAAGAGCATGTGACGGCATTGGACCCCAAGAGTAGAGCTGCTGGTGGGACTGAGACGCCATGGAGTCAGACGCCTGTAACTGACTTGACTGCTGTAGGTGAAGGTAGAGGTACGGTTTTGTCATTGAAATTGGATCGTTTATCCGATTCTGTATCTGGGTTGACTGTGGTTGATCCGAAAGGTTATTTAACTGACTTGAAGAGTATGAAAATTACTAGTGATGCTGAGATTTCGGATATTAAGAAGGCTAGATTATTGTTGAAGAGTGTAACTCAAACTAACCCAAAACATCCTCCGGGTTGGATTGCTGCTGCTAGGTTGGAGGAAGTGGCTGGGAAGATAGCTGCAGCGAGACAGTTGATAAAAAAAGGTTGTGAGGAGTGTCCAAAGAATGAAGATGTTTGGTTAGAAGCTTGTAGGCTTGCGAGTCCTGATGAGGCTAAAGCTGTTATTGCTAGTGGAGTGAAAATGATTCCAAACTCTGTTAAGTTGTGGTTACAGGCGGCAAAATTAGAACATGACGACACAAATAAGAGTAGAGTGTTGCGTAAGGGGTTGGAGAATGTGCCCGATTCGGTTAGGCTGTGGAAGGCTGTTGTGGAGTTAGCTAATGAGGAGGAAGCTAGGTTGTTGTTACATAGAGCAGTTGAGTGTTGTCCTTTAGATGTGGAGTTGTGGTTGGCCTTGGCCAGGTTGGAAACTTGTAAAGAAGCAAGAATGGTGCTTAACATGGCTAGGGAGAAGTTGCCTAAAGAACGGGCAATTTGGATAACAGCTGCTAAGCTGGAGGAAGCCAATGGGAATACTTCTATGGTAGGGAAGATCATTGAGAGGGGTATAAGGGCATTGCAAAGAGAAGAGGTTGTTATTGACCGAGAGGCATGGATGAAAGAGGCTGAGGTTGCAGAGAGAGCGGGGTCTGTGATAACTTGTCAAGCCATCATTAAGAACACAATTGGTATTGGTGTTGAAGAAGAGGATAGGAAAAGAACTTGGGTGGCAGATGCAGAGGAGTGTAAGAAAAGGGGTTCTATTGAGACTGCCAGAGCCATTTATGCCCATGCCCTCACTGTGTTTTTGACTAAAAAGAGCATTTGGCTTAAGGCAGCTCAGCTTGAGAAGAGCCACGGTACTAGGGAGTCTCTTGATGCTTTGCTGAGAAAAGCTGTGACATATTGCCCACAGGCCGAGGTTCTTTGGCTTATGGGTGCAAAAGAGAAGTGGCTTGCAGGAGATGTCCCAGCAGCACGAGCTATTCTTCAAGAAGCTTATGCTGCTATACCTAATTCAGAGGAGATTTGGCTTGCGGCATTTAAGCTTGAATTTGAGAACCATGAGCCGGAGAGAGCAAGAATGCTCCTTGCTAAGGCAAGAGATAGGGGTGGTACGGAGAGAGTATGGATGAAATCAGCAATTGTTGAGAGAGAATTGGGGAACAATGCAGAGGAGAGGAGGTTGCTTGATGAAGGGTTGAAGCAATTCCCATCATTTTTCAAGCTGTGGTTGATGCTGGGACAGTTGGAGGAGCGTATTGGTCGTTTGGTACAAGCTAAAGAAGCTTATGAGTCAGGTCTTAAGCATTGTCCTAACTGTATTCCTCTTTGGCTTTCTCTTGCCAATTTGGAGGAAAAGATGAATGGGCTGAGTAAAGCTCGAGCAGTGCTCACTATGGCTAGGAAGAAGAATCCTCATAATCCGGAACTCTGGCTTGCTGCAATTCGAGCTGAATTGAAGCATGGAAATAAGAAGGAAGCTGATACAATGATGGCCAAGGCATTGCAGGAGTGTCCGAAGAGTGGTAGATTATGGGCTGCATCAATTGAGATGGTTCCTCGTCCACAGCGGAAAAGTAAGAGTTCAGATGCTATCAAGAATTGTGATCATGATCCCCATGTAATAGTTGCTGTGGCGAAGTTGTTCTGGCATGATAGGAAGGTCGATAAGGCAAGGACTTGGCTCAACAGGGCAGTGACCCTTGCCCCAGATATTGGGGATTTCTGGGCATTGTACTACAAGTTTGAGCTGCAGCATGGCAGTGAGGAGAACCAGAAGGATGTGCTGAAGAGATGCGTTGCTGCCGAGCCAAAGCATGGTGAGAAATGGCAAGCAATTTCCAAGGCAGTGGAGAACTCTCACCAGCCAACTGAAGCAATCCTAAAGAAAGTTGTTTTAGCACTTGGGAAGGAAGAGACTGCTGCTGAAAACAGTAGACACTAGCTGCTTGTGAGCTTTGTTTTTAGATATGTTTATCTGTTCCGAGGCTTGTGCTGATATCTTGCTTTTAACATTATACACCTTAAAATGCGTATCAGTTCTGTAGTGATGAAGTTATGGTTAAAAGGCATATCTGTTCTGTAGTGATGAACTTATGGTTATGTATGAAGAAGTATCTGGTATCATTGAACACGATGTTTTTGTATTTCCTGAATAGAAATGCTGATTATCAATGATCTGGCTTTGCTGGTTTGTTTTGTATTAATCTACACATCTCAGTGAACTTATTGGTTTTATCTATTCCTAGGCTTGATGCGTACTCTAATTATTGGTTTTTCAATTCCTAGGCCTGATGCGTACTCTGATTAAAAATCCTCGTAACCGTGAACTCTGTTTTGCTGCAATTCAGGATGAACTGAAGCATAAAATAAGCAAGATCCCCATGTAATAGCTGCTGTGGCAAAGCTGTTTTTGACTAAGGGTGAGCAACGGTTCCGGTTATATCCGGAAACTCTTAAAACTGAATCGAATCGAAAATTAGGTTTCGAAACCGGTTAAGGTAGGTTTCGCTTCCTATTAATTAGGAACCGAATGTTTCCGAATAGATTCCGGCTCTTCAATATTTAGAATCGGAACCGGATGATGAAACTGGATTTCCCATGGTGTATCCACTGTTCAACTGTTCAGAATGTGCGCTGGTCAGCTGCCCATACAGCTTCGCTAGCTTCCCTACTAATTACCAAAGTCATTTTGTATAACAAATAACACCGCACCCATTAACTTGCTCAACAAGTCAGCTAAAGTCAAGAGAGGGTATACAAAATGACAGCACTCATGCATTAATTTCTTTAGGTATTTTGTATTAATGTGGCAAATGACAATATAAGTCTCGATTGAAATTAAAAGGGCCAATTTAATTAGAGATCAAAAGTCCATAAAGCAAGGATATGGCTTAGCTTGTTTTAGTTTTGACCATTTTCAAAATTATAGCTTTAAGTTTAGGAACAATATGTGTACTGCTGCAATTGTGCCTTTGGGAAGGAGTGAGTTATGCTGAAAAGAATACACTGCTACTGCTACTAGTTTGTGTTATTTCATAAAAGATGGAACCCTTCATTTGAAGTTCTTGTATATGAAAAAGAATTTATTATATACGAGCAAAAGGTAAATAGCAAGGAGCTATACTGTCTGATTACAGAAACTCAATAGTGTATCTTCCTTGGAACAGGTAGGTGGTCGAGATTCCAGTGCTCATTTAGGACAATCCAACTAACTTCTCGCTGACCTCCCAAAGCTTACGTGCCTTCTCTGCATCACTGGCTTCTTTGGATAGCTGGTTTTCAAATGAAGAAGAGTTCTTGTTCCAGCTCCAGTAGACACCAGACTTTGACAGGTTTGGATCACTCACAACCTATAATACAGAAATATTACTTGCCTGCACGAGTACCCATAAAATTGTTTGTTTAATTTTAATGATTCTTAGCTCACCTGTGCGAGTCTTATTCCAGCTTCCTCTTCTGATACATAACCTTTGGTGATGTACTTTTGGAAAGGTGGGAAAAGAATCCTGAACAAGGGTATGTGCTCCCTAAACAGGCCTGTTGTAGCAATGCAACCAGGGTAGAGAGAGGCGAAGGTAATTCCTGTTTCCTCATGGTAGCGTCTGTGGAACTCCTGCATCGTTAGCATGTTGCAGACTTTGCTGTCTTTGTAGGCCTTGGCACCATCAAATTCTCCTCCATCAATCATAGGTGAGCTGTTCAGCTCATTCAAGCCTCCAACAAGTCCTCTCAGATCTCCAAGGTTTGCCTTCGGAGGCACATTGCCAGCCAAGGTGTTTGTGTTTCCTAAAATACAATTTGCAGCAGATGTCTCAAGTGTGTGTTTTTAAATAGCATGCCAAATTTGGATTCAGAAAACCAAGTAATACAGGTACCTGTAATGGAGCCAACGATAATGAGACGCTTTGATGGGTAGTCCGACTGCTTCAAGTCATCAAGCAGTAGTCTTGAGAGGAGAAAGTGTCCAAGATGGTTGGTTCCAACACTGAGCTCAAATCCTTCTGCTGTGAATGATGGCTCCTTAGCTGTGGGTAAGTAGACAGCAGCATTGCAAATCAACGCATCAAGTGGCCTACCAGAACGTCGGAAACTGTCTACAAATTGACGGACACTGTCAAGGGAAGCAAGGTCAAGATGCATGACGGTATAATTCTCCTTTGGAATCCCAGCTGATTTGGCTGCTTTCTCAGCCTTGAGAAAATTCCTACATGCCATGATAATATGCCATTTTTCTGTATCAGCCAGTGCCTTAGCTGTGGCCAGACCCAATCCAGAGGAGGCACCAGTGATTATTACATTGCCCTTTCGAGCGGTTTTCTTTCCTTCTGGTGCAGCTTGGTCAATTGCAGGGGTTGTAGCCGCTGTTTGGGCCTTAATGATTGAAACAGGTAGTTTCTTTCTTCTAAAACTCTGCATGTGAACTAGTTTCTTATGGATTTGAAGGAAAAATGTTCATCATGTTTCATAATACCACTTACTGTTATTTTATGGGAACATTAAAGCAACACAAGAGCATTGAATCTCAGGATTTAAATATATATATATATATATATAATAGAAAGAAAGTCATATATCTATCTAATTTACATTTCCACTAACCTGGGAAGGGTTGAACTCAGCTTTGTGGTGGGATGGAACTGAAACTCCAAAGAAACCTGTCTCCTTAAGAGAAATAGGCTTCCCCTGTAAACACAACATAGAATCCCATATCAGGAAGCTCAAAAAGGCCAAGTCTTTTTTAAGAAATCAAACAGTTTCATTTGCTTGCAGATGACCTCTTTGTAGATGGAGACAGCAGAGGCTGCTTGGAGAGACATGAGAGTTGGGACAACACAAAGGCTATCAAAGTTGAGTTCTTTAATTTCTGTGTTTCAAGATGAGTTTCTCAATCTCAAGTTAGATTTTCAGTTATCATGAGAGACAAAACAGTCATGCATTGCTGTCTGGTTTTGCCACTCTGGCTTCCATCACCCAATCAGTTTTTGAATATTGGATTTCTTTGATATGTATGTTCCAATTGTAATCCTACAAGCTTTGTGCTGGGCCTTGGTGTAATTGACAATAATTGGACTGCATTTGGAGACTGAAGTTCCAGCCCAATACAAAATATGGAAAGTTTTTTTCATTAACATTTTGCAATTCAATACTAAATATGCCCTGATATTGAGGGTAATGTAAAGCACTATACGAAGAAATTGAAAAGAAAGTGTGTAGCATCAATTCCAAATAGTGTTGTCATATGTTTAGTAAAATTGGATAATACTCAAATTGGCATAAATAAAAATAATAAAGAGAAACTCATATTTTATGGAATTTAATAAAATAATGATCACATATGAGGATGATATAATCAAACGGTTCATGTAGTCTATCCTCGTTGTGGCTGGCAAAAGAAAGATGGAGAATATTACTTTCAATTTGATGGGCTTGAACTCCAAATGAATTCTGGGTTTGTTATGAAATCCAACATAGTGGGCATGCACAAATGTGTTTGTAGGTTAGAATATTTTCTCCTTTACGTTTTTCGTAATCAAGTGGCTTAGAAAGAAATTAATATGCTTATGCTTTGATAGTATTTTTTTTTCCAATTATGAGTCTGTCTAATCTCATTATCTACAAGCTCATTGACTTATATAGAGTTATATGCGTGTAGGTATCAATTTCTGATTGACACTTGTTCGTAATTGGATTGTTCTTAAGTCGCATGTTGCACATATGGCATGATACATGCTCTAATATGACATTAGATTTAATTACACATGTTATGACTCATGTTTAAACACGCTTGTATGTTAAGATAAGTGGATTGCCATTAAAGTCCACTAATATTTGATGGTGATATATGTGACATCAAGTATTTCGGAGTACTGATATTGATGTCAGAATGCTTCCAATGTATTATGATGGGTTTTTGAGTGAGTCATCTCCGTATTAGGTGTAGATCGGATTGGACTGAGCTCGGAGTTTCTCCATTCCAGAGTGAAATGAAAATAATGCCATTCTGGGGTCGGGGTCTATTCTTTCATGTCAAATCATAATCTCTTCGGAACTCTTCGAAATCCATGGGTCTGATCTCTCCTGTCTACTAGTACTGTAATACCACGAAATGTGTCACCCTCACATTGGACCTTTGTCTGCTTGCAGTAATTTCACTAAAAAGATATGTTGAGGAAGATTCAACTGTATATCGACGTGTGTCTCTGATTGCAAGATTAAATTTAAACACCTATATAGTTAATGAGAAAATGGTTTTATTTAGTTGTAGTTGATTAAACAGTTGACACATTTGGCATCATCAATGCCCAGTGACGGCATATCCTGGTTAAATATCAAAATAACTTGATTATTGAACCAAAGTTGCAGGCTTCTACTTGACTTTCTACATATTATTGCCTGACTAATACCCAATTCTTTTTTTATTCTTGGTCAGAGTCTAAGGCTCTTATTTATTCCAAATAATTGGAAAACTGACAAATCAAATCAAAAAAAAAAAAAAAATGTAATGACTGAAAATTTTGCTTATTGATTTATTCATGCATCCTTACCAAATCCCAATTTGTCCTTTAACTTGCCTATCATTTTCAGGTTCCAGCTTTCATGGCCAGCCATCAGTTGTTAACAAATTAACAACATTTTATCTGGAGAAGGGCGGACTGTAGCAGCCACACCTTGACATCAAAATAAATAGATTTGGTTTACAGGAAAGAACATTAGCTTTCTAATCCCAGATATTTTTATTTATTTATTAATGGTATGAACTTTTTCAGACCCGACTTATTGCGAGAGTCTTGTACGTTAATACCATCTTTATTTATTAATAGTATGATTACTAAATGTATTATTATTTTATCATCTGCATCATTAGATATCATATCATTTTGTTATCTCTAAATTAATCTTTCCTGTGGCATCACAAATAAGAAATTTAGATGATCTCATGGGCCGGTGACATGCCCCACCTTTCGCCGTCATCTAGTCAATATCCAATCCTTATTGTTTAGGTATTAATGATTAAGCATGGCGTGCTTATGAATGTTTTTAGTGTTGTCAAAAACGTTTTAAGAAAGTGCTTCTTCCTTGCAGAAGTATTTTTAAAGAGGAATTTGAGAGATTTTCATAATGTAATATACGATTAAGATTCCGATATATAAAAATTATTATTCGATAATTAATGATCGTAATTTATTAAAAAAAAAAAAAAAAATTATTTATTCCTCTTTCGGTTGGGGTGCTTTAGCAGTGAAAGCTCTTAAGATTAGAAGCACTTCCGGAATAAGCCAAAGTAGCTGTGATAAACAATTTAGGATATGGTTGATTCCCAGATAAGAAGATGATAAAATAAGTCATCAGTCACATTCCTAAATTTGAATATTCCTAGAAAAATTTCAGAAGTTTATATCACTCTAAGCATAAAATACTAGACATGGGAAATCCAGCAAACCGCCCATGATTTCTAAAAGCATGATCACTGTTCCATACTGATTTAATTAAATTAATTAATTTTTTAAGCATTGAAAGAATGAAAATCAAAGTTTCTCTCCCACCCCCACTCAAGTGAGCATGGTTCGAAATCAAATCTCTTCTATCAGTTGAGCTAACCGGCTGATAAGCACTGAATATGTTAATATTTATCGCCTTTTTAACTGGCATTTTGAAGTGTTTCATTTTTTTTTAGGATAAGAGCATATGATGGCTGAAACGGTCTTAACGAGCGAAGAAATGGTAAAATAGAGCGAAATTGTGCCTATGCTCCCGACGCTGGACAGCGCGTCACGACGTGCTGTAGTAGAAAAATCAGACAGAGTGTAGTTTTTTAGTCTATGTCACGACATGACCTTTTGAGAGTCGCAATGCCACAAAAACAGGCACGAGCGTCTCAACGCTAGGCCTTGAGCGTCGCGATACGCACACGATTTCCAGGTTTTAAGGAATCGTATACATGAAGGAACCAGATCTCCTTATAAAAGAATAGTCTGTCCCAAGCCCTATACAATTTTGGAGGCCGTCAAAGAGACTTCTGAGAGAGAATGAAACACATCAAGCGAGCATAGCATCGAGATTTAACATCAAGAGGGAATAAGACTGTTGACTTCAATAGAGTTTATTATTTTCTTCTCTTTTATGATGTTTTGTTTAATTTTGATTATTAGTTTAGTAATCTCTGCTATGCGTTGCAACTAAACACTTAATTTAGGGTTGTAATGAAGCTCAAAACTTTAAGTTTATACAATAAATTCTCCTTATATTTTGTGTGACTTATTGGCTTATTTATTGAATCCTTATGTTGAATGCTTCTTATTGCTTTGGGAAACATATTTGAACTTGAAAAATGAATTTTAGGTTTGGCCTTAGGTTCAATAACGCATGATCTTATCGAAGGTATTTCCCTACATGATAGAAATATACATATAGGACATGTGTAATCACAATTGGAACTCGTTCTTAATGAATTTGGGCTAGGTAATTGACATAGAACTATATTTAATTGGTTAAGTCTAAATATTTTCACATGACCATCGAAAGAGTCTTGTGGATGAATTAGTGTTCCAAATTAATAAGTTGATTTATCACACAAATATAGGCTAGTCAATTCATCTTTCACATAAGTGTTGTGTGGATTCACTACCGTGGATGTCTTTCTCTCATTGGTTGTCTTCAAAGCTTTCATAATCGTCTTTGTTTTTCTAAGCATTAGTTCTAAATCCAACAAAACTATACAATTAATTTTACTTAGATACTTGTAGGTAAAGAGTCTTCATAATTAGTAAATAGGTAATAAGTCTTCGAATGATCGATACTTTTATACTACTTGAACGATACGTGCGCTTGCATAACGTGTGAAAATCGCGATCATTAGCACCCGCATATAAGATGAAAACTTTTCCATTGAATTATGGAGTAGAATTCTTCACTAATCATTCTCATTAAAGTTTAATTGGTTTGCTATGGAAGCAAGTATTCACAAGGCTTGACATGTTTTGCTTGGTGGATAATTTACTGACAACAAAAAAGCTCTCTGTCACAACAAAATCGAATTATGTAAAATGATAGGTTCTGCAAATGGCTTCAGCTATCATGACAGCTACTGTAGATGAAAGTAAACATTATATTAAGATGTTGTAATAATAATAAAATACAAAATGTACAAAATTACATATCGATATCATCTTCCGAGCATAAAAATAAACCTGGAGATTTATAGACCCAATGAGGAGATCACAAAACTGTCTCCTTTCTATTATGGTCCTGCTCTAAAATCACTACAGGGCCATCTGCGACAAGATGAAAACATGCTGTGAATGTAAAATGAAATGACACTAGCTAGCTAGAGACATATTTGATGCTAATAAAAGGCCTGATAAATATGCAGCCTTTTGAAGCAAATGAGGTGGAAGGGAGATCTAAAGGAAAGAAAATCTTAAAAAACCTGAAGCATTTGGGAGAAAATATGAATATGAAAGCAGATCACAGGTTGTTTTGTGAAAAATCAGCAACCAGTGGAAAGATTAGAGTGGTTTCAGGATTGAAAATTCTCCTAGCTTACATAAAAACTATGCAAACTCTTGGAAACCGACAAATCTTGTGGGTGATCTATGAATCTTGGTCCTTCCAAACGAAGGGTTTCATGGGACAATAAGGTGAAGCAAAAGAAGAAGAAGAAGAAGAAGCAGAACCTGAATTGTTCTGCTGCCTCTGGGGATTGGAATCATGTAAATCTTGATGATTTGGGTTGACAAATGGAAGATTTGCAGGGATGTAAAGATTGTTAGAGGTGTCTAAATCATCCCACACAGGACTACCTGGACCCCAATCTGCTGGAATTGCATTGAACCAAGCCTCTGCCATTTCACCCCAGGCTAATTCCTGGGAACCTGAAACACCTTCTCCTGAACCAGAACCCTCAGCAAACGCCTGCACTTCATCACTCGCCGTAGCCTCACTGGACCCTAAACCTGACTCACTGTCAGGATTTTCTCCTTGAGGCTGTGGTGGCATTGGTTCTGAGTTCATGACCTGAGAATTTAGGTTGTCTTTAGCGTGTTGAGCCTGGAATCGACTTGGTATTGAACTTGAACTTTCATGAGGAGTTGGTGGTGATGAAACATTTGAACCAGGAGCTGTGGACACTGCTGCTTTATCTTTATTGAGAAACAATTCAGGGAAATTGAGCCTAGCATTCTCTCCTCTCAACTTAAAGGCCTCGCGATCATAGGCTAAGGCGGCATCTTCAGCCCTGTCAAATGTTCCAAGCCAAAGGCGAGTCCTATTACGAGGGAGACGAATTTCAGCTACCCATTTGCCCCAATGTCTCTGTCTCACTCCCCTGTAAAGCTTTGTAGTGTTTAGAGGCTGCACTTGAGGCCTAAACAATGGCCTCCCGTCTGGTCCAATTCTATTCATCATCAACCTTCCTCGAGGACTCAAGTTCAATGCATCACTCCAGTAACGAAGAAGTTGCTGCTGGTGTTGCTGATGAGGCAGTACGGATTCTCCAGCGAAAAAAGGAGGGTAACTGAAGCCCTGGTGCTGCTGGTGAGGGCTAAAAGAGATCATTTGTTGCTGAGTTTGTGTCGGTTGAATTGGTGGGCGAAAATTTGGCAATGGAGTCTGTAACTGTGGCGTTACAAATTGTTGGGGATATTGAAGAGTAGCTTGTTGAGATGTATCCAAAGCGAAAGGAAATACAAGTCTCGAAGATGATGAACCAAGATTTGATGCTGAAGCTGAAGCTGGAGAAGGTGATTGATAAGCAAAAGAAGATGAAACTTGAACAGGATTTTCTTGTCTTTCAGGGCTACAGATCTTTTTAAGAGGTCTTTGAGACATAGAAGCTTCATCTAAAATTGACCTCCATAGCTGTCGCCTATCGAGGCTACTGAAATCAAAATCCTTTCCTTTACCAATCTGCCAATCTTGGCTTGTAACCATCTTCTCTGTCGTTTCATCAACACCCTTTTTTGATTTGCCACTGTTCTTTGCTGCAGCCATTGATTCACACTTTTATCAATTACCCGCTCGCTCTCTTGACAGACTCAATGATCCTATATATAGACACACACACACAAATAGATTCCACCAAAGAAGAACCCAATTGCTAAAATTTTAAAAATAAATAAAGAAAGTCCAAATTCAAAATTTGGTCAAAAGAAGAAACAGAGACCAAATTACAGAATCTAAGTTGTGATTGATTTGATTATAATAGCTAATCCGATCGAACCAAAAACAGAATCGGATACCAAAACCAATTCAAATCATCTTGTAACACAGAGAGAGCGAGCGGAAAAGAATCATGAAGGAAATCCCAAGCTTGTGCAATTTGTTTTAGGTGAAAGCTTTGAATTTTTTTTTTAAATTTTTTTATGGGGGAAGTGGAGATATTTGAAACAGAGACAAAACAGGGGAGGTTTTGCTTTTGTGTCTTTGTGAAGTGAGGCCTTTGAAGGGTTTTATATATGAATATGAATATGAATATGAATATGATTTTACAATTGTTAAAAGAGAATTTGTAGAAGTCTCCTGGTTGGTCGGCTTTCTTTGGGTCCCACACGGTTTTCAAGTTTCGTAGCTTCCACTCCAATTTCTCTTCTTTGCTGTCCACCCCCCACTCACTTTGTTGGCAAAATATCTACCTATTTGGACATTTTTAGGGCTACAAATTATAATAATGATTTTGTACAAAATACTGATATAAGAGAGTCATAAAATAATAACCAAAATTAAGTAGTAGTTTTGGTTGTCAAAAAAATTACAAAAAAATAATATTTAAAATTACCTGATTTTATAAGTTATTTTATCATTATTTTGTTATCGTTTTTGTAAAAATATCATTGTTCTAAAAATTACATAGCGATAAGTAATACTAAATATTAGTGAATTATTTCAAGTAAAAAGAAACCTTAAAATTTTGGAATTTTTTTTTTTTTTTTGGCTTTGATGTTTAAATAAATAGGTATCCTAAATTGATATAAACATAAACCATAAATATATATCTATATTTTATCAAATTTAATGAATTAATAATTTCGAGCATAATAGTATCAATAAATATACAAAACTGACCTCATTTAATTAGTAGGAAAATGTTTTATTTATTTGATCTAATTTATCATTTTATTTTTTGAATAAAAAAACTCAATAGCCAAATTTATGATAGTGCAAAATGCAAATACACATATAATGCCAAATAAGGAATAAGGATCCTTTCGGCTTTGTCGACAGTTTTAAAAAATATCAAGTCAAAAAACCAATTTCTCTTTATCCTATTTTTACCACAGCTATGTTATTAAAAAGGTAGTAGTAGGTAATAATCAACTGCCAACTGCCAACTGCCGTGCCCATGCAAATACAAAATTACACATTGCAAAATTATAATATTATCGAGACTTGTTTTTTTTATTTGGTATGAAAGTTATTTTTTTTAGACATTCAAACATTTGAATCAAACGATTCTTTTTAATATGGTATTAAAGACAGTCTCGTACTCAATTCTTCCTCTACCATTGCGTTTATCCATAATCACATTGGCCTGAGGCTGGCATGTAGAGCTGGCAATTGGTTTGTTGGGTCAGGATTTCTCAATCTCAATTTCAATTTCAGTCGATTATATAATCAGGATGAAGAATTATCTTAAATGTCCACGAGATTTTTAAATCGGAACAAAGATTTATCCCAAAATTTTAATTGAAATCACTATTCTAAAATGCACCGTTCAAGGACGCCTAGGCGACCGTTTAGGTTTGGCAAATTAGGGCCGCCGCCCCAAGCCCCAAATTATTGGGGTTAGGCATTCGTCAAAATTGACGACATTTTTGTACCAATTTCAATGAATTTTCATTACTGAATGTTGACCGATCATCTGCCGATTTCAACACTCTAACCTTGAAATCGCCGAATATTTTACAAAATCAACTCTTTATCTCATAAATTTCAAAACCCCACCCCTCCCAATTTTATATAAACCCTAATAATCACATTAACTCTTGTTGGTTTCTCATCAAATTGATCATTTGAAAACCTTCCATATTTGGGGTGGCAGAAAAAGCCTGAGCCCGGCCCGAAGTCATTTTTAAGGCTCGGGTCTGGGCGGGCTTAGGAAAAAACCTGAACCTGGTTTTTATTAATAAAAAATATTTTGTTAATTATATAGATTTATATTTATTTATAAATACTTACATTTATAATTAAATTTTAAATTCTGAACTTTAAAAAAATTTAAAAACATTGAAATTCTTTAGTTTTTTTCATTTTTCAGTATTAAAAATTCAAAAAATTAGTTTTTTTAATTTCAAAAATTAAAAAAAAATTATCATTTTTAAAAAAGCCTAGCATAAAATATTTTAACATGGATATGAAAATCCCCAAATTTATAGAAAATATTTTGAACAAAAAAATCATCCTAAATTTCAATCAAATTTTTAATAAAAATGAAAAATCATCACAAATTCTATATTAAACGATATAAGATACCCAATTCCAAAGGAGATTTTACAACCAATCCCTATTAACATCGGATTAGAATGATTGAGGTAATGATTAAGTGCAAAATAAAACGTAAAAGATTGGGAGTGGAGTGTAGTTGTGGCACCAAATTGATCCACGTTTGGTCTAACTTTCGGTGGAGGGATTAGAAATAAAATTGTCAGATCCTCGTTGCAAAGTCAACAACCATAACGCTGTCTTGCAAAAATCGGTGCCAAATACGCACGTGTCGGTGGTCCACCCTATTATTTCCACTCATTTTTTAATATATATATATATATTTTTGGAATTGTTGTAAACCATACATTCAAACCATCCCTTCCGAGTTTAAGCGTAACAGGTAAAATCCCCGATTGTATCAGGTTCCTACAAGAAACACACTCT